>JAMKCH010009558.1:0-72238 GCA_023653785.1 Ophioderma brevispina | reverse complement strand
TCCACCAACCCATATCATTTCTTACACTGGCAACCCCCCCCCCAACACTTGGAAACTCTTGCATGGCCAAAGTAGACCCTAATCCTACCACCCCAACAACTTCCCCGCATCCACCACTACGCAACAGCATTTTCCATTTCCATCATGTAACCACCGGAAGGGTCAAGGAAAGTGCAGAGGCGCTCTTTTTCGCAACCTCAACCAGCATTGACCACACTGTCCAACCCAACAATTAAGGCCTCAAGTCTCTACTACTAACTTAGAGCATTATGACCAGCCTGCATGACTGACAACGCATTGCCACCACCTACAGACACACAGTGAACAGGATGAAGGTGGAGTAAGCAGAGACCTTAGCAGATTCAGATTCTCGTTTTAGCAATGCATTGATGAAACAGCAATAACAATTTAAACGCAAGTTCAAGGTAAATGGCTATTGTGGACCTCAATGGAAATGATCACAGAGATGGAACATCAAGAGAGAATTTTAGAGTACTTCTGATGTCATTAACACATGACATTGTAAAAATGGTGAAATAAGCATTTTCTTTTGAATTTTAATCTCTATTTTGGTTAACTACACATTAAACAAGTCCCGTGAAACACAGGATAGAGATTAGAAGTTCAAAGGTATCACCCTTTCTTGGGAAATTGAAGAAAATTTTGGAAATTTGAAAAGGTGGTAAGACAGAATCTTATAAAAGAGGTGAATCAAAGTTTAGGACCAAAAAAAAAAAAAAAGATAAAGAAAAAATAAAGCACATGCAGTACATTTTGGTTAACTTATGCATATGCAGTACAAAACAAAATAGACTTTATTACTGAGTCATGATGGGAAACATCCTGTTTTATATGTAACAAATCTGGTTTTGGGCAATGTTTGTTTGTGTTGTTGTTGGATAGCCCCTCTTGTGTTAGTGTTGCCCCAAAGCTCTCCCAGATGTGTAAGATCAATTATGGGCAACGCCAAGCAATCTTCTGCTCCATGCACGGTCACCCTACGCAGACAACATCTAACTGCCACGGAGTGAGAAACCTACCCTTGGTTTGAGAAACTGTAATGTCCAGCCTGAGTCTGGGGTTTTTTTCCATTGGTTTTTTCTTTCTCTGTGGTTTCGTACCCGTACCACCATATTACCACTGACCATATGAAATACGACGTCAGTCTCATCGTTTTTATTTGCGTCCTTCCATTTTGGACGTAGTCGACAGCATATGGTCCAATCTCCAGTTTCACACCCCAGACTGGACGAAAGGCTGGATCAAATGATTCCCTCAGATGTTGCTAGACTGTATAACTACCAGAGACCGCCAGACTGTTACGACAGTTCTACACCAGTCTATCAATCTACTTTTGGACTCCCAGAGTTTCTCCAGAACAACCTGAACAAGTACACAGGACGCCAAGCATATTGACTCCAATGACATGCCATGAGACATTCACATTTGTTGGATTTGAACCACTGAGGTTACAATATATTAAAATAGAGTACCGATCCCACATTTTCCAATACTGTACGTGGCATTATGGTTTGTAGTCAAGAGCTAGTGCATTGTGTGCTGAACTTCATTTTAATTACTTGTATCAGGATTGTTGCTTGAAATTGCATTATCCAATATCTTTCATTCCAGTCAGAATCTCTATACATGTTTGGTAATATACATGGAACCCGGGGGGTTGGGAGTGGCTCAACCTTTTATTTTTTTTTGAGATATGTGCCTCCGCCAATTTTCAAAAATCGAGGCTCCGGAGCTAATTTGAGGCCCAAAAAAAAATGTGGGGGTCTCCGGAACTAAGTTTTCTGAAAATTCAGAAAAATAAGATGCGATTTCCCTCAATTTCCAGCTACTTGTTGATTTTTTTTAAAGAAATTTGGTAGAATATGGCTTTGGACATGAAAGTAGGGTCTTCAGAACTGAAAAAGTCCTAAATGGGAGTCACTGCGAACTGAAAAAAAGAACCTGAAATGAGGGTCTATAGGCGGCACATATCCATACGTCCATACCAAATGTGAGACCCCCATCCCCCGGGGCCACGGAGTCTATCTAAGCATTTTAATTAAGAACCAATTACCACTATGCAAACTACACTCCAAGAGCACATGACCGCGTCAGCACAAATTAATTAAAAAAATATTGACAAGTGTTTGGACCAATAACCTCCAAAACATAATATTATTAGTAAGTACATTTAGCTCTACTGCCTGCAATGAGTCTGGTTGTTTTGTACTGTTGTCCTGTATCCAAGATGAAGAGAGAAGATGAGTGACGAATGGACTAGAATCAAACAAGTCTACAGCAAGCTCTGCAAAAAGAACATGAAAAGGCACTGCTACAGCTAAAGACCAAATGATGCCAAGTCAAATAAAAATGTTCAAGAGTAAATCTAAACAAGCGACACCGGTGGTACATATCCCCAGGGCAGGTCTTGGGAAATATTTAAATTCGCCCGACCAACCGGGAAGATTATCACCATTCATGAGCTGGATTGTGGACGTCCGGTCAGATAGCCTGCATGAGTTAGCTTCCAAAGGAAAGTGTCAGCATTCATAAAGGATCATCGTCTCATCTCTAGGGATGCATTGGAAGGAATCCTTGGAGGGTTACGAATGAAATAATCCGCGAGAAAATCCTGGCGGTGTTGAAAAAATTTTTGGGAGACCAACCTACAACAACGTTTCTTTCTTCAGTTATCAGCAATCTAACTCAGAGGATTTGCTTGCATGCTCCCTGGCATTGGTCCATTAACAATCCCTATAGAAACCATAGTTCAATCATCTAGTACTATCAGATAAAATCCATTGAAATCACATGGGGATGGTCGAAGGTTAATTTTTATTTACAATGAATAAATTTTAACTATATCAGTTTCATTTATCAAAGTAATTATTATGAATAATTTATGATATAAAGAATTAGTTGCAGAGCTTGAAAATTAAAGATTAGGGTGTTTGTTTTTTGTTAAAAATATGAATTTCAAATGAATACCATTAACCGGACACACTTGCCTGTTTATTCTAATGCCGTCACGGATGGGCAGAAAGAAGACAAATTGGCAGAGAAAATCTTAGGTGGACGGTATTATAGTGCATTGGAGATGATATACCAGTGTAAGGCCGGGAAAGGCCTTCCATAAAGTGGCTAGAGAAAAATGCGGCATGCGCCAATGCACACGTTTTCCAAAAAAGCACACATACGAAGTGCCCAATGACAGTTGCCAAGTAAATCAATCCAGCTGGATGGAGAATTCTGATGCAGAGCAGAAATGACAAGAACCGTGATGCAGCTATCACTATCTGCTTCACGAAACAACAGCGAAAGACATACCTTTTTATTTGCAATTTAGTTTAGACAATCTTATATCATGTGAATGCTCACAATTCTGACAAGTTATTGTGTGCGTCCTTATCGACATGAATAACTGACGGCAATGAGTATGGAGACTATGGCTATAAGCTCATTCTATCCTGTGTTCACCAATCGCGTTTATTCAGTTATTTGCAGCTCATTGGTTAAGGCCGTTACTACTCATGTCCTTTTAGGGCCGTTCAATGATAACCGTACAGTGTTCAAGATAATCCTCTGGTACAGTACTGGAACTAGAAATGGCTAGACCAGAACGAGACTGTAGTGTAGGTATTACTGAGCTGAATCATCATGCTGATGCAGCCCATTTTATAAACGTTTTAAAAATTGTTGGCATAATGAATCGTGCATACAATCATTCAGTTCCCCATCAAGGCCTGGGGTATTCACCAGCAAAGTGAGCAATCATATTATTTTTTTTCCAGAGTCATTACCAAGAAAACTGGTACACACCCATGGCGCGCCCCTTTGTGTCCTGAAACAACTATCTTTTTGATCACAAAGATACAAAATCATGGTGGATTGTCAACTGATGACTGGTGTGCAAACCACGAAGAGAGCATGAACCAGAAGCCTATTGGTACACATCAATCTAGATCATCTTTGTAGGTGAATTCACCTAATCTGACCATCAGTGTCAGCTCGTGATCTTCTTACACTCTCCCCTGTGCTGACATATGCACGAAATGGAAACTCTCAAGTTAAATATATAATTTGTGTAACTGATTATCTTATATTTATCTTCAAGGCAAAGTCACTTTTCTGTTCTTAGTGGAGCAACCTCCCTCATAAATCACCTTAAAAACCATTCCAACGTGACACGACTGCCGCAATACTTGCACGACGATGGCAAAAGGTATGGAAAATGATCCCTTTATACCATAAGGGGAATTAAACTCTGAAGGATTTCCGCGTTAAGTGTGTAAGTGTGATTAACAACAGATTACTCAAAGTTGTAACTGTTAAAAGTTCCTTAGTTATGTTATCTAGAGAGGATTTGGTTCGTTCATACAGATTTATGTTACTCCCCACTACAACACTGGACAAAGGAAAATTTCTAGTCTGATTCATCTGAATGTTGAAAATAAGTACAATTTCTGAAAGATTTGGGACTACTACAATTTTTGGATGAATTGAAATCGCACATTTGAAACCTTACTGCTCTTCTGAATTCCTGTTCCTGTACCCTGACACAACCTTGACAACCCATCATTGAATGATGAGGAGGGGGGATTGATTTCAGTTAGGAAAGGCTTCAAGCTTCGCTAACCAAAATTAGTAACTTATAAAATACAAAATATGGCATAAATGAGCAATTTTCACTCTGCAAAATGGTCAGAGTGGTGTGAACTAATTTCATGCCACGAGAGTAATAACTAATTTGCTTTCCCCTCATATCAGCAGATTTTTCTTGTATGTCATTCGTGTGTCCCACAATACACCTGGCACTTTGATAGGGTTCATTATTTTTGTTTTGCAAGGAAATGAGTCCAAAGGAAAACCGGGCACTTGAAAAATGCATGAGAGCAAAGGAGGCAGAAGATGTTATTTCTTTATTCTTCTTTATAACTGGGTCCATTTCAAGAGAGGGAAATTTAAGTTCCTCTGGTGTCTACCATATGGCCAATGTTTTTTTTGAAAATGCCATCAATGAACAGGAGGCCGAAGTCACACAATGGAGGAGAGCCCCAGAAGGAGGAGAGGCACGTAAAAGAATGGTGACAGAATAAAGGAGGTACAACTGAGAGGAGGACAGTGGAAAGGGAACAAGAAGTAGAGGTCAGTGCTCAGGTTATCAAATTTCCATTGTATTTATTTTACAAAGATGGTCTACCAGTGTGCACCAAATTTCCAAGTGGATATATTCCGATGCAGTTTCACTTGGAATGCTTTTCCTCAATCACACAATGAAGGATCAGAAAACTGACAGTTTTTACATGCAATATCCAGCAAACTTTGGAGAACTGCCCAAAGTTTATTCAGGTATATCAAAATAACTCAATGAATTTCCTTAAATGTATGGCTTGAAGAGAGATTTACAGACACTTTACTAAAGAAAAGTGCACCCTAATTTTATTAAACTTAATACCTTAATTTGATTATTTCATGGTATGGACTAAGAGTATTGGGTACATACACAGCAAATTTCCAAGTGGATATTACCAATGCAATTTCACTGAGAATGCTTTTCCTGAAATCACCGACTGAAGGATCATGAAAACTGACAGCAGAGTTTTTACATGCAATATCCAGCAAACTTTGGAGAACTGCCCCCAAACAGGTATGCTTGTACATCGGTAATTTACGCTTGAACTGCATTAATAGAGCAATGCAAGGCGTGAAGAGATAACCAGGTGCATTTGATTAAGTGCACCCTATGTATTCAATTTTGTTGCAGTTTCATTTGGAGTGCTTTTTCAAAATGAGGACATAACAATCTGTCAGCAGATTTTCTACATCAATTCCAGGCAAACTTTTGATGGAGAACTGCCATAAAAGTTGCTTGTGTATCGGTAATCAAAATAACTTCTGATTCCTTAATGTCTGTCTTGAAACGAGTACCAGCATATTTTGGATGTTAAGTGCACCCTATTTTTTTTAAACCAATACCTTTAAAAATTGTTTAATTTTTGGGGTATGGACAAACAGTATTGAAGTATATTATGCTTCTATTTTTTCACTTCAATTGTGGGAGGATATCAAATATTTGAAGAGTTTAATAATAATATACCATTCGTAACAACAATACATAAATGTAAGCTTTAACAGTTCTATGTTGAACCCTTAACCAATGATCACCCAAGCTAAAACCCTGTCATCCTCTATTGACAACTACAAAGGAAGAAGAATCATAATTTCGCAGTCTTGGCTTTCGCGCTTATAACAGTGTATTGAAAACACCATAAATATGGTGACCGCAGCATCACACCTTATCAGGGTAGCTATAGCCAGTTTGTCAAAGAATGCCCCTTTTACTTCAGATTGCAAATTCATGAGTTGACAAGTTAAAAGGGATTAGCAGCGATAATACTAGAGAATCTAAAAAATGTGGAAATGCATTTTTTAAACTTACAAATCGGGGAAAGTGTGTACAAATTCCATATAACTGGGCTTTAATTTAGAAACTATCGTGAAAAAATGAATATTTCCTGGTAATTTGCATACCGTCTCCCGCAATAATCATCCAACAGCGACGGCGTCTCATTCGCACTACCAGCTGAATTGTGTTTACACCATTCAGAAATAACAAAGATCAATAATGTTTTTGTGTGTTGGAGGTCAAAACTGTATTGGTCATGGTGCACAAGTATCCCGCTGAAAATCTGTGATATTCATCGATAAAGGGCTTTTGATCTCAAGTCAAATTTTTGATCGCACTATAGAATACAAATCAGATAAAGAGTACCGCCTTGTCTGTTATACACCGATTTCAAGCACCACTTGCAGGTTATGTTCGCACATTCATGCCAGTAACAAAATATGAATTTTGCGATTTTTTTGATGTTTGGGATTAGAAATGCTTGCTAATCCCTTTACTGTCGCTCTGTTAAAGTTTACCACCCCTACTTGGGGCTGACCCAGCAACAACCCTCATACTGAGCAGATCGTCAGGTGTCATTCTATTACATCTTCTCTTTTTTTATTTTCTCCTGTATGCCACGATTGCCGAGGTAATCAAATTTCCCATTGTACTTATTTTACAAAGATGTTCACCAGTGCGTACACAGCAAATTTCCCAGTGGATAAGTCCGATGCAGTTTTTCACTTGAATGCTTTTCCTGAAATCACACAATGAAAGTATCATGACAACTGACAGTTTTTACATGCAATATCCAGCAAACTTGAAAGGGAACTGCCCAAGTGTTTGCTTTTATCAAAATAACTAAAATGCGGAATTTGTTCTTAAATGTATGGCTGAAGAGAGATGTTGCAGACACTTTACTTTTAGTGGCCCTAATTTTATTAAACTGATACTTAATTGATTACTTTTCATGGTATGGACTAAAGAGTGCGGTACTCATCAAATTTCCAAGTGGATATAGACCAATGCAATTTCACTTGGAATGCTTTTCCTGAAATACAGAATGAAGGATCATGAAAACTGACAGCAGAGTTTTTACATGCAATATCCAGCAAACTTTGGAGAACTGCCCAAAAAAAAAGATGCTTGTGCTTTGTAAATCATGTAATTTACAATTGAATTGCTTTACTAGAGCAATACATGACGTGAAGAGAGACACGCAGGTGCATTTTGATTATAGTGCCAATCATTGTACTCAATTTTGTTGCAGTTCATTTGGAGTACTTTTTCCAAAATGAAGGAATCATAACATCTGTCAACAGAGTTTCTACATGCAATATCCAGCAAACTTTGATGAAACTGCCATAAAAGTTGCTTGTGTATCAGTTATTCAAAATAATTTCTGAAATTTATTACATGTCTGGCTTGAACAGAAATGTACCAGCGGTATAGTCCCATTTCCTGAAAATCCCAAATTTGAAACTACGGGAAGGCCAAATATTGGCGTACTTAGGGTTAACACCAAATATGGTTGTTTCCTTTTCATTTGTTCAAGTGCGCATTATATTCACAACATTGCCAAAAAGTAACACAACATGACTTCATGTTCTATCACCGTGCCATGTTAGACGTTCATTGAGTAATCGGTTTTAGTCTGTTTAGTGTATTAATGAATTTTGTTGTCCATCTAAACATGCCGGCATCCAACATCCATCTGCATGATCACATAGATCCTCCATACAAGGTTGTGTGGGGCCAAATGTGTGGGTGAACCATTTACCATATAGTATGCAGTCCCCTGGTTTAAAAGCTACTTCAACACAGATTAAACAAACCCTGTGATCTGACCCGAGGTAACACCACATATGGTCCTTGTCCTTTTCTGGAAACTCACAGGTATCCATGCCTATTCAAAGTTGGAAGAGTTTGACATTCCGAATACTAGGGCCTTGCAGACCTCATCAGGAATAAAAAGGCAGCCCCTACCCATACCCATTGACATAAGAAATCCGCCTTGTTTGGGCCAAGGTAACAGTGGCTGATTTTTTGGAGAATGCATACAGCCTGAAGGGTGGACCTTTCTCACACTACTTGTCTGCATCATCCACCATAATCCCACCACCGTATCTCAGTTTGCTTACCATCACTATCCTCACCCCATCACTGCCATCCACCCTTATCATTGTCTCTATGAACATCTTCCCACCATGTCCTTCATTTTTATCATCATAGGATCCAGCAACAACATCTAACATCTACATCAATGTGATGCCACACAGACACAAACCCCACGTGACCATCACCACCCTTGTAATGATTGTTCTGTTTGTATCCTAAGGAAACCACCATGTGACTTTGGATCCCCAAACACATATCACTACCGCCTGTTTCATCAACAATGAACTGGTCACCAATGATTCACGCCATTGTTGTACAAATGCTTGAAGTTTACTCTCCATAAGTTTGAAAAAGGAAAATCAATGATGGTCCCCTCGATCAGTGTACAAGACTTCCAATAATTGTGACATCAGTGAACCTGGCAGTAGCAGAAATAGACGATTGAATGTGGCATCGATGCATGAAGCATGCATGGCAAAGTGAAATTGGGTACTTTTGTTGGACTGAGGCTGATACACACTATTCTTGAAAGGGATGTTTCCGTAACCTGCCCATCTGACTCTTTTTTCTTACATCACTTAATATTCAGAAACCTTAATAGATAAACTGCTTTATTCTGAATGGTTTCTGCCTTAATAAGTTGGGGGGGTGTCAGGAAAAAAGTTTTAGATGGGTCCGGGTTACAGAAACTCCCTGCTTGAAAATATACAGCATTTGGACACTCACTCTAACACGATCTAAATTGCTCTAAGTTTTCTGATACAGTACACCGCGAATGATACTTTTTCAAACCCATTTTTTTAAACCTCTGGGTAACATTGACAACCAATCACAAAATATTTTTTTGATTTTATATGCAAGGAAGTGATATGTAGTCATAAATCTACACAAAGGTTCCATCAGATCATAGGGAAAAATATGGTTTCCAAATCACTTTTATCGTGCATTTGCTTGTGACACTGTTATATTGACAATATTTGAACAAGTTGCTGACTTGAGTTGTCATGAAATCTCGATATTACACAGCCTGTGTTGACTTTTTTCACCAACATGCAGTTAGACCTGCAAGTGAAGAAAGTCTACGTCAAAAAATGTGTAGGTAAAGCTTAAGTCAAGCTGCCACCTCACCAGGTGAGGCATCTTAATGTAATGAAGGTCACCGTAAAAGGTCTCTGGCCATGCAGGAATGCACAAGCAAAACAACAGCGACCAAATTCTGACCAAACCAACTTCAGTAAAGAAAGCAGGGGGGAAGGGGAATTACAGATAGGCAACGTTTTTCTTACTTATTTCCTTATTTGTTCTCAATCACCCTCTGCTGTTGATCCTTAATATGTTTACCTGCTGCCCTCTGTTGGTTTTACTTTAGTCAAGCAGACCACATGATTTCATATAGTTCCCTCTGTTTTGCCTCATCTGTTTCCTTTGTGATTAGAGGGAATTTTGTGTTGCCCTTGGCTTTTTGTGTTGATTGTTGTGTGTGTGAATTTCATCTTGGCACGTGTGTAGGCAGTAGTAAGCTGATAGTCAGGTAGAAGTTTGGCAAAAAAGGCCTGGAAGATGGAAATGGGTACAGAATTTTTCTTTTCTATTGAAGAGTTTAGTTCATTAGGACCTAAGCCAATAATTTTTGGAGGGTTGGTGCAACAAATGGTTACAGTTCCCATTTTGGAAAATCCAATATGGCTGGTACCATGTCCAAAATCACCTAATAATCCCTTAAGTATTTTAGATAGAGACAATATTTCTCGGACTCGGTGTTTAGCACGAGAAGTGTGGTAAAGTATTTTATCATTACATTGCCCACAAAAATCCAATATGTATGCTCAAAGTTAAATATGCTTTCGGAATCATTAAAATGATTTAACACCTCCATTATACCTAGTTACGCTACTTGAATACAGGCTGAACACCTAAATATGGTCTGCAGGTGTTCAAAATCTTGTTACATGATCACACTCTGCAAGTGTTACTTTAACACCTCTAGAATGGATTCAACGGCATTCCGGACACGTCAAGTGTTCTGCACATTTTGCAGTTGTTCAGTTTAGAGGCTTAATTCCAGCGTCTATATGTATGCTTTAAGCTTTACACTAGGATACGCGTATGTGATCATTAGAAAACCCTATTGGCATTTCTTGTACTTGGGACATTTCAAAATCAAGATGGCAGCCAATACAACCGCCTGTAAAAAAATAGTAAAACCTACATTATATGTTATATATGTAAGTTACATCAACTAATATTATTAAAAGGTGTAAAATTAAGGTATGGGATAGTATTTGACCATTTGACTTTCTTATCTGGAATTTCGTTTCTTTAACATGCACAAAATGTTAAATGGGGGCCAATGTGGCGCCTTTTTACCTTCTTTTAAAACTAATAAATTACATGATCGTGTTGTATGTAGTTAAAACACCCAAAATGATATAAAGTTTAAATTAAGTATGAGATGTATATCTTTTAGCATTTAAATAATCGTATATCTGGTATATTTGTTTGACAACATACTTTTAAAATCAAAAATGACGCCAGTATATAGGACTATATGGACAATTCGTTGGTTTTAACGATCCTTAAAAGGCAGCATATTGGCTTCCATCTTCATTGGTAAGCTTGTTAACACACTTGAAAATGTCTAGATATGAGTTCCTACGGGTATAGAGGCAGGAATTATGTCTCTATCAACAAAACTGATGAGTATGGTCCACTGGAATGATTTCAGGCATATTGGGTTTTTAGGGTGGCCATATTTGGAGTGATGGATGTTGGTGATCAAATCACGTCAATGAACGGTCCAAAAAAGTTCCTCGTGCTTTAAAAACGGGATCTAGTGCATAAAATGATGCCCATTTGAATGAATTTGAGAGTGATAGCGGCCATATGGATTTCTAGAAACATGGCACTGCACGAATTTGCACACCCTCCAGAAATATTAGCTTAGGTCAGCATTGACAAAATTCGATCAATTAGAAAAAGTCTGTACTCCATTTCCACCTGTGGCCCCACAATTCCTCCTGACTATGAAGTGCGAGAGTGAATGATAAGCGAATGTGTGGAGTGCATCTGTGGGTGTGAGTGAATCTGTGGGTGTTGGTGTGGAAGTAAAGAATGTAAGCTGTATGTTTGTTGGTTTCCGGTGATGTTTAGGTTAATTGTATTTCCAAAAATACCTTGACCAGGGGTTTTTATAATTAATTTTAGGTATTTGTAGATTAATTTTAGTTTAGGAAAGAAGTAGAATAATTTTCACAGTATCTGATATTTTCATAATTTGGCCTAGTTTTAAAGATTATTTGCTATCATACTTGAAATTTTGAAGGATTCTTCGTGGCTTATGTAAGCTTTGAATGCTTTCACACTTTTGGATAGTTAGTCGAGGGCCATTATTTCTTGTAAAGTACTCTCTGTGTCCGCTCATATTGTTCAAAGGTTAATTTTTTGTTCTGTCAAAGGTCATGGTGGCCTGGATCGTACCTGTATCGTTGTGAGCGTTTCCGAGGTGTTTCGTGTAGCGACGATCTGTTTATAGTCGCCGTCTTTAAATTTACCTGTGAATTCGCTGAGCTGCAAAAACACTCTCCAATCGAGCATTCCTGTGCCAGAGTTCCAGCCGATTGAAAGGTGGAGCTAAATTTTCATGTATGTCAAGAGAATTTAGATTGAATTTTTTTCGACATATGGCAGTCAGACCCATCAAAACCGATGTTAAAATGGAAGACAGCATCGATTGACTTAGAATCTATGTTCCACAACACGTGGGTACCGACGCTTGGCGACGCTTTTGATTTTTCTGGACCATCTCGAATTTGGTATTTTCGAGATTTGACCAGTTGACTAGATCACAACAACCTTATCATAAAACATTTTTTACATGACTTATAATTCCGAATGTCTTTGTGATGATTTTCATATTTTAAACTTTGTTTATTTGGCGATTATTTTGTAATAGTTTCCAACTGGGAATATGAGAATGAGCATTAGAGGGAGTGAGTAAATCATTACCAACTATCATGTGAGGGGGTCCAACATGGTTGTTTTGGCTGTTTCCATCTAATTAATTAATCTACTCCCTCTGGAATGCGACTGATTTGTAATTTTTTCCATAATAGCTGGTTCTAATTGCTTTTCAATGGGTATTTCTTTTTTTCTTTTTCATTTTTTATTGATATATTCGGTTGAAGAAAATAAATTTTTTAATTTTTTTTTTTTTGCCTTATTTTTGTGCTTTTAATTGGCAGGCAGTGGGCCTAACTTTGGGCAAGTTTTAATGACACATTTTTCGTGTTGGTATCGCTTTTTAATATGAGAATGACATAGAAGCAGTTTTTTTGTACATTGATGATTCAATTTCTTTTTATGATTGATATTCCAGACTGGACTTTTCAGCCAAAACTTTCAGCATGGGTGTGTGTCACTTGAGGTGTGGCGCACGCCTGACAGTCCATGCATTCTATGCCTTCGTCCAAAGCATCAAGATCTTCGCATCAAGATCTTCGCATCAAGCTGTTTTGTTTTTTTTCTGTGATTGGTGGGGTAACAATGTTGGAGGCTGTACATTTGTTATCAAACTCTGTGTGTTTCAGCTGGTAAGAACAAACTTAGAACTCCCACCCCTAAAAAGAAAAAATGTCTCAAAGGAATTTTTTTATCAAAATTTGCAAAATACCATGGAACCCTAACTTCTTTGAAGTGCAATTTTCACAAACAGGCGGTCTCGAACCACAAAGGTCCCCCACCCAGTGCAGTAGCCTAAGACAAGAAGCACAATTTTTACGATCTCAGGGAGGATTGTGATGGCCTTCATCATGACCTTCCTCATGAGACCTTCCAAATTGTCAAACTAAGAATTTGACCACAACCCAACCAAGTTTTCATCCTCCCTACCCACATGTTTAGTGGATTTGACCTTGAATGACTCCCTAATGACCCTTCAAATGACTAAAAAATTTTTGGCACTGATTGTTGACCATACCCAACCAAGTTTCACACATATTCATCCTCCTACCACATATTTATTTGATTTACTGATGACCCCCCTGACCTTCAAATGACCTTTAAAAATTTTGTGGTACTGAATGTTGATCACACCCACCAATTTTCCACCTTCACAAACCCACCCTCCTATACCACGTTAAGTGATTTACCCTTGGATGACCTCGGGTGACCTTGTCAACGTGACCTTCAAATTTTTGGTACTGACTGTTGACCACACCCACCAAATTTTCATCCTCTCACCACATGTTAAGTGATTTGACCTTGGATGACCTTGAAATGACCTTCAAAATTTTTTTGGTACTGATGTTGATCACACCCCCAATTTTATCCCCTCCTCCACATGTTAAGTGGATTTGACCTTGGATACCTTGAAATGACCTTCAAAATTTTTTTTCGGCACTGATGTTTGACCACACCCCACCCAAGTTCATCATCCTACCACACAGATAATTGTTTATATCAATTTAACTTTAAACTCCATTTTTGGCCTATTTTTGACCCCATTGACCTTTGACCAATGCCACATGACCCTCTTCCGAACACATCCGCAGCTACTGGATTGACATGTATTGGTGGCGAAGATGGACACTAGACTTGCTCCAATCAAAGATATCGTGTTGACAACGTTTATGATAGCGATTTAGCCCTATTTTTGCCATATTGGACCCTATTTTTGACCACAGTGCTTTGGAACCATGACAATGACCCACTTTGTCTCCCACCCACCGCCTACCTTGAGATACATCTATGTTGCGAAAATAGACTTCCACACTTGCTTAGGTCCAAAGATAGCGTGAGGGGAACGCGCACCACACACAAACACACACACGGACGGCTAGCATTCTATAGTCCCCCTTCGCCCACAAAAGTTGGCGGGGGACCAATTCCTGTTCAAATGTCTGTTATGTTAGACAATCCCACTTGCCACTGTACAAAGAGGTTGTAAATGCAAGCACAACAAGAAATGCAATTTGAGGATGGATTTAATGTTGATAACTTGCTTTGGTATACCCACACTATACTAATACCCAACCCCCCCCCCCCCAAAAGAACAATATAACATTATTCTCCTACTTTTCCTTTTTTTGTTTAGGTTATACCACGATCCCACTGAGACCAACGCCTTGTCACTTGTGGTGATGTGAGTTGAATCCCGGGACTGTACCAACACTCATCAGAATTGCTCTCCAGTTGTCTTCCATGGATCTGTTAACTTGTGAAACCATTTGAAGACGGCTTAGGAACAAACATATAGTTTTGGAACAGCTCTTTCAATTGAAAGAAAAGGACCGAGCAAAACACATGCATACTGGGTTAAAAGCCTATCCTGCAGCGGTGCAACAAGAGATTGCCTAAATGGACAAGGAAAATCACAGCAAAACGCTCCATGAATGGCACAGACGACTACAGAGTAGTAAACATAAAGGGAGAAAAGGAGATGCAGAAGTTCCTTGACTGGGAAGAGGAAAGATACATACTTCCTGGGGTTACAGGTCCTCTAATAGAAAAACAACTATGATGTATTGTTTGCCGAAAATAACAGACTACAAACAGGAGAATGATCCTCTTAGGCAAGAAGGAAAGACTCATACAGGAGAAAGTTGTACTTGAACAGAGGCAATCCCTCACAAGCAAAAGCTTAGCCTACAAGATCGTTGTGAGAAGAACATCACTTAAATTTCAAAGTGCATCTTAATATTATCAGAAAAAATGAAAGATGCAGACAAGCCTACTGAAAATAAGAAAGAAAAGAGAAAGCTAAATGATGAATATTGAAAATTGAGATAATTATCCGTCTGAAAGTGAAAAATGCTTAGAAAAGAAGAGAACAGCAAGTAAAAGAGAAAAACAACTTAACCGACACATCATAAATTTGAAGACTGTGACAAAGTGAACATGAAGTGGAGGAGGAAAATGGCAAGACATGATCTAACTGAGGCTCAAAGAAGAAAAGCTTGGTCGGGCACAAAATCAAACAAAGACAAAAACGAGTAAAATTCCAATGTCAAAAAAGGGTGGACAATAACCAAGTTCAAAATCTTCAAGTGAATAAAGGAAAAAAAATCTCTTATGACTAACGTCTGCTTGTGATGTGATGTGAATCGGAGACAGTCTCTCATCTCCCCACAGAAAAAGAGCACTGTCCACTGATAGTAGGCAAAAAAGTTGCTTATACATTGTTGAATGTGGAACTGTATATTGTGGGAAATATTGCTCCAGTCCCTGGCTTTCCCGCCTGGTTTAATTATTATTTACGATGATGATGACCACGTCTACTCATATCGCCCTCTATTTGGATTTACAAGGATGGTAATTTAAAATACTGATTTCTCAATTTTTATTAGAAAGGTACAAAAACACAGGGGCAGCGACCAGGGTAAAATCCATGGAGGGGCGGAATATCATTGGGGTGCAAAACATACAAGATTACTCAGAGGATAAAAAACCCTAATTTTATGCAATTTTATTGCTTAAAACCGCTGTTTTTCCTGAAATTTGAAACTCCAAGGCCACCTCCCCCTGAGCCGGCCCCTGATAAACACAATGACACAAGATACATAAAATCATTTTTGGTCACCTGAAAGGATTGCAATCCAAATTCTGTATGTCCGTCCATATATTATGTGTGTGCTAAAGTTTTGGAAACCTTTTCAAAAATGTGTTAATTAAATGTTAAATTTAAAATTTTAGAAAGAGAAAATAAAAAAATTAAAAAAATTAAAAAAATGGACATTTAAAGTGTGAGCTTTGTGCTGCCAAAATTATCCCACAGAAGCATTGTTGCTGGGAATGTGTTTTTGGCCAGGGTTACCAATGTTACCATAGATTGATCATAAACATCGTAACTAAGGTAAAACCCTGGTGTTGGTATGCTATGCAAATGCACATTTACTTGGTTATTTTTGAGATTGCTGTTTTTAATGTTGCCATGTTAATAAAAACATTTTTTTATTCAATATAATAACTTACTTTGTTGAAATAATCACTACTTGGTGTATCTGTAAAGAAAAAAGTTACAAATCAAATTATCTTTTAAAATGAAATTATGTGCTACGTAAAGTGTTTAATGTTTCCTTGTGTGATTTAAAAAAATTGATAAATGAGTTAAACAAATAAACATGCTGTACCATGGTAATGACAGGATTTATCAGTACTTTATTGGTTCATTCTCTTCAGGAAAAATGGTAACCAAGGAAAGGTAAACACACATTGCTAAGCAATTAGCCTTTAGTTGCGACATAATTGCACTTTATTCTAATGTTTATTGGCCAAACATTTTGGTTGCCATGTAACATGCTACTTGAGTGTGCTACCGACTTGATTTTGTATCAGTCGGAACTGGACATGCAATTGGGAAACTATGGTAAAAGTTACAAGTCAATATAGGTTAAAATGGTTGTTGCTCTTATCAATTTTAATTTGTTTACCTTTTTATACGTATATAATGAGCTTTACTCTGGCCAAAATTGACCCCCAGTTTGACTAATTTTTCCCATTGGATGTGCATCATTATATAGTAAACAATTTTCTTCTTAGTCTGTGTTCTAGGTCTCTATACACAATCCTCTGCCACATAAATTACCTCATGTGAAAGTTTCAAAAATAAGTAAATAGTATACATGTAGTGGGATATCAGTGACGTCACTAGTGATTGGGCACTTCAATATTGCTATGTGTGGGCACACCAATTTTTTTCACTCAGTCCAAGATAAGTACAATGTATAGGGTGTTTATAGATTGGTGAAATTGCCATATGAGCCCGGTGGGGGCACTTGTATTCAAAGGTGGATATGATGCGTGAACAAGAAAACGTGTGAAAAAAGTCCCTTTTTTCCAATAGACGATGTACGGGCGTACATTGTTTAGGGTGTCAAAAACAGCAAAATATAGAAAAGTATGTTTTTTTCTTAACCCTGAAATTGTGATGTATGTGTTTAGGTTATCTCGTTAAGCAGGGATCAAAATCATCAACAAATCAATGCATTACTTGTTTAGGGAAGCTAAAAATACTTGTTTAGGGTATGTTTTAGCTTGTTTTTTAGTCGGTGAAAATAAGCTTTTAATAGATTCCAAGGTCATGAATTGTATTCAATATTAAATTAGGTAAGTTGTATGTGTTTATTCATTAGAGGGAGGGGTACACCCCCGGGGGGCACTCAACTTTTTTTCAGGTAGGGATGTGCGGCCCCGATTTCCGAAATTGGGGGCTTGGGAACTTATTTTGTCTCCGAAAGTAGGGGCTTGCTAACTGAAATTTTGAGAATTTGCAGGCTTGGGAGCTGAAATTTTGGCTACTTTCAGCTTCTGAGGTCAAAATTTTCTTAAAAGGGACCTTAATACTGATTTATGCTTAACTGTGGGTCCTTGTTGACCGGCTCTAGAGACGCGAAAAGGGGTTCTTAAGGCCGCACATACCCGTACCTCTTCCATGTCAGTGCCCCCCGGGGGATACTACCTAGAGATGAGCATGAGAGTACACTATAATAGATCTGAATTCGGATGCTGTTTTCATGTAGGAAAAACATGGTCAAGGTACATTGCGTTGTTTGACATTAGTCCATGAACTACTGATTTCTTTGTTTAGAGCTGTATATGAAAATACGTACAATGACTGCGCATACTATGATATTGCTGTTAAAAGCTTGGGTTTCTATAACAATGGTGGGTTGTATAACCTAGAAACATCACACAAGAGCCTGCTTATTCTAAAAAAAATGTAAAAGCTGTGTAGGTCCACACATTTCAATTTAGCACTAAAGTGCTCTGCGTCACAGTTTTGAAGCCTCTATTCACAATCCACACTTAGTGAACAAATAACTAGAATTTCGCGGTTCTCGCTTTCGCGCTCGCTATATTCAAAGAATATAGCTGTGGGCCGCCACATGACCTTTGATCTCATCAACATATGAGGGATCGCAGGGTGCACCTATGACAAAAGTTTGGTTTTCCAATTGAACTTCAAGTTTTCAATTTAGATCAATTTTACATTTTTAGCCCATTTTTCAACTTCACATGACCTGACCTTTCAACATGACCTTGACTTTCAACATGACCTTGACCATTTCAACATGACTTTGACCTTTTCACATGACCTTTGACCTAGATTATGAATATTGACAATTTGTAAGTTTTAAAAAAAACCTTTGACCTCATCACAATATGAGGGATCCATTGTTGCACCTATGACAGAGTTTTGGTTCCAATTGAAGTTAACTTTTCAATTGAGGTCAATTTA
Source organism: Ophioderma brevispina (assembly GCA_023653785.1). NCBI lineage: Eukaryota > Metazoa > Echinodermata > Ophiuroidea > Amphilepidida > Ophiodermatidae > Ophioderma > Ophioderma brevispina. The sequence continues at coordinate 53,498 of JAMKCH010009558.1, read as the reverse complement.
AAAAAAAACTTAACAATTTGTGACACCCACACACACACACACATACAACACACCACAACAGTTTTGCTAAGTGTCCTGCCAGCGATAGCTGGCGGCCCACAAAATGTAATCCGCTATTTTGAACCGAGCACATTGTTTGTACTTTCAAGGGTTATACAACCACCCATTGTTCATATAACACGCCAAGCTTTTAACAGCATGCCATTGTCTATGAACGGTATTTTCTATACAGCTCCAAAGAAACTCAGTTCAATTTCTTCAGAGCTCATGGACCCATGTCAAAACAAGAAGTGTTCTGTGACGGTTTTTTATACGAAACAGCATCAAAATCCAGGCTCAAAACTAACCTAAGGCACCTAAGGCAGTTTGCCTTTTTGCGTGCACTAACCATTTGCCTTGGGGGCTCTAAAAAATGTTGCGATTTTAACGTAATACGGTGCCATTTTAAAATAGGGCAGAATTGCCTTGCCTGCCCTAATTCTTATTTTGGAGCCTGAAATTCTGATCTATTCTAGTTATTCTCATGCTGGTGCTCATCTTAGGTGGTGTCATCCTTCCCTCTCCAAAATTGACATCTTGCATGTGTCTGTTTTTTTCAGTATTTTTTTAAAGGTTTTTAATTTGTTCTCTTTTTTGTATAGGGAGATAAAGGGGGTTCGTCGACCAAGCTCACAGCGCAGTTTTTTGAACCAAAAAATGGAACTCTGCCGATGCCACCAACCTCCTACCATGTAAACGGCACGGACTCTTACAGATAACATGAGCAAAGTTTTTTTCAATATATTATGAGCAGCTTGCGGAGCTCATGAGGATAAGAACTGTCAAAGTAAATGGAAAAGAAAACCACGCAGAATATTTCTAGTTGGTGATTATGAATTCATTACCAAATATTTGGGCCACATGGGACCCTCATCAAGCTACCCATGCTTATGGTGTAACATATCCTTAACAGAACTCAGGAAACCAACAGGAGGTAATCCGCACTACCCGAGGGTAAAGGAAAAACAATGGAGTGAAAATGCCAATTGGCCAAAAAACAGGCCAACTGAACAGTATGTGCAAGATTTTGCTGAATGATGATGGTGCACGCACCATAACTGGCCATATGTACCATTCCATTTAAAAACAGCCCCTTTTCCCACTTTGTGATGGAATCGATCATGTCGTACCACCTGCTATTCACATTCTTCTTGGATTACTTGTTCAGTATTTTAATCTCCTTGAACTTGAATGCCGAAAATTAGACCAAGGCAGTTTAGAAGAGCAGGATTTGGTACACAACGCTGAATGGCAGTTAGCTTCGGAGAAGACCAAGCTTGCAGAACTTGAATTGAGTGAAGCTAAGGCTGCACTGGAGGCTGATGAGGATCTGCTCAAATGTTTTGTGCGAGCTAAAAGAGGAAGGAATCTCAAAGGTTTGACATCAGATCCTTGTTCTATGCCCATTTGTGCTCTCACTTCATCTATGCCTCAAGAGGTTGATAGAAATAATGTTCAGTGGATCAGATGTACAAAGTGTGGAGAAGGGAATGAAATGGGATGGTACCATGTCTATTGTGTTGGTATTAAAGAAAATGAAGTAGATAACCAAAAGTATTGGACTTGTCAAATTTGCAATGATGAAGTAGCAGGCCCTAATGATGTAATTCCATTTCAGGAGCAGAGAGTGGCTTCCAACAAAGCACTGGTTAACGAAAAGACTACGTTGTACGAGCTTGACAAGAAAAAGTTGGATAAGATATTTGAGCTAATCAACAAAACCTGTGGTAACTATGAAAAGGCTATAAATGACCATTCGGAAAATGATCTCAAGGTGAAGAGACAAGCTTATCATAGCCAATGCTTTGTTGGGAACCATTGTAAGATCATTGTTAATAATTGTGAAACTCTTCTCCAAGATCTCCCAGCAGGGGAAGTGAAAACCAAGTGTCAGGGTTTGTTTGGCCTTCTACGGCAAGTATTTCGTTTCTTTAAGGCGCAATTTTTGGAGTCTAATGAAATTTGTGAGTTATGTATTAGGTGCTGGGATTTAGGACATTATTTTCCTACCAATTTTCCAGATCAAAGCATCCCCCTAAATTACATATGCTCATATGTAATTTGAGCATATGTCCCTGAGCTTGCAATGAAGTGGAAGACAGTTGGATTGCTCTCAGAACAGGGACTTGAGGGTGTGCATGCATGCATGCATCAATTCAATTGAAAGGGTCTATGCCACTGTCCGTGACAAATGTGAAAATATGCGTCTAGTATTTGGTTGCCATCAGGCTAGAAATGCCACATCTAAAAAGGCATAGAAGTTGCTAAAAAAACATACGCACTTGTATAGGTGATGAACATTGCAAAGGATGTTACGTAACAGTCAATGCCCAAACACGTCAGTGTAAAAAGTGTGGCCATAAACTTGACACCTCTTAGCAAAATGGGCAAGATTAAAGCTGCAAAGAGATTTCATGTATAAGATGTCCCTAAAACATGAAAGCCCTAATTTTTTCCACTGATGCTTATCTTTAAAAGGAGTTAGGTTTAAAATGTTTTGGTTTTTTTTTTGAGAGAGAGAAAATGGGGAAATATATAACATAATTTGCTCCAATACAAAATTAAACTTTAAATATTGAAACAATTCAAATTTGCCTTTTGTTTTCACCTTTAATGTATTTTTGTAACCAAATACAAAGTAAAAATCTAATTTATGAGTCAATACATGGCTACCTGGGAATCTCATGATGTGCCTTAATCTTGATCTTGCATGTCACTTTGTACTTTGTGTGTTCAGATCATTACATAGAGAGTACTTTGGTACTAATGTCTGTGTAACACATGACCTGGTTTTAATTGTTTAGGTCCTCCGACCTAACCAGTCTATAGTATACAGAATCCAAATGCACAACACATTTCAAAATACCATTGTCTTTTCATTCTATTCAAAATTACCATTTTTGAGAAAATCAAAAGCAAACAGGTTAAGCAATTCTATTGTTTGAAGCTCAAATACAGTTTAGTCTTGTTAATCTATACTCGCATTTTCATTTTCAGGCCACACAGGCCCACACTCTATTATAAACAGTTTACCTACATCATTGCGATTTTTTGTGGGAAGCCGTTGGTACAGCATTTACCCTTATTTTGATTACGCACATTTTCAATGAGGACTAAAATTGAAAGAATCGACTCTTTCTTTTGTTTCAGGATTGTTCACATATACTTTGAAAAGCTCTATAGGCAAATTAGTAAGCTTTATTTTCAAAGGTCATGATTTTTTTTCCAAATTTTCCAGTTTTTTCAACAAGTTAGTAATCCTATTTTTGCACTGACTGGGAACCACAGAAAAAGATTTTTGCCATTTTGTGTACTGTGTCTATTAATATACATGACCCAAAACAGTCATTTCTTTTGTTCTGAACAAGCATGTTCAAGACTATTAATTACAAACTAATTTTTAAAAATCTTGCCATATTCACTATAATTGCTAGAATTCCTCAGATGTGCATAGTGAAATTAGGCAATCAAGTTGACATGAGCCTAAACAAAAGTCTTTACATTCATAGACTTGAGCTAAATTCTTTGTTTTGTGATCGTCATATGCCTTACAGAGGGGTGATATTGTTGTTTTCCCCAGTTTGTGGAAAAGACAGAGGGGTTTTGAACCAATCCCACAATACATTGCATGTGCTATACTCTACTGTACTGAATACATGTCATGCTAAAGGAAAAAAAGTGTTCCAAGGTTAAGAATAACAAGACCATTTCATGATCTCTAAACCTTTTTGGGGCTAAATGAGCATACAAGTTCAGGGTTTTAGTGTCAAGAATAGTAATTTTTGTGGGATCACATGGACCCTAATCGAGTGAACTTTCCCAAAACTGGTGAATTTTGGGATTGAGTCAATGTAACCCCACCCTCTGGCAAGACCAAACTTGGAAAATTACAAACTTATTTTTAAGAAATTACAACTCACACTGTGCGTTTGTGTTGGATTCTTAATGTGGGTCTTTAAATTAAAAACTACTTTGTATACAGAGTAGAAAGAATAATAATAAAAACCATCTACCTCGTATTTACGCGATGCGTAAATATGTTCCCCAGCCGAATGTCGCGATCACTAACAGAGTTAAATGTAACTACAACACCCCACCCCCTCCCCAATACCACTCAAAACCCCCCCCCCAACCCTCCCCACACCCCCCCAAAACCCTCCCCACACCTCCCCAACACCCACAACACCCACCCCTCCCCAACAGCCCACAACATACTCCCCAACAACCCCCCTCAACACCCCACCCCATCCCCAACACCCCACCCTCCCCTCCCCAACACTCTGCATACAAACCCCCACCCCCTCACACCCCACCCCTCCTTAACACCCCTCAACACTCCCAACCCCCCCCGCACCCCCACCCACCCCCACCCCAATAACCCGTAACCCCCTCTCCCTCCCCAACCCGCCACTCCCTCCCCAACCCCCCGACACCCACTACCACCCTCCCCAACCCCCGCAACACCCCCTCCCTACCACCCTACCCCCCTCCCAACAGCATGCAATGCCCCTCCAACAACATGCAACCCCACGCCCTCTCCCCAACAACACCCTGCAACACCCAAACATTCCCCTAACACCCTGCAACACAACACCCCCTCCCGAACACTCCGCAACAGACCACCCACCCCACCCCCTCCCCAACACCCCGACCACCCACCCCCTCTTCTATGGCATAGTAGTCTCATTAGCGCAGGAATTTTTGATACGGCCATAAACCGTTTCAGAGATACAGCAATTATGCATATTTCATTAGGCTTCATTTTGTCCTACGCGCATATAATCACAGCTACTTGCATATTTGCCAAAAAAGGATGTGCCCCTGATAGGTCGTTCCTCAAGCGCAGGGAATTTTGAGCATCCGATGTACCGTTGAAAAATAAGCAATTACGCTGATTTTTTGCATATTTATTAGCTCATTTGCATACTCAATTTGCCCGAAATATGCCCAAAATCTAATCAGGTTAGACTCTTTCAGCCCACTATCCTGCCACCCACTTACATCATTATACGCCTTACAAACTCCTAACTTGTACAAGGCCTTGCAGGAACTTTTGCATAAATTATGCAAATTAGATACTTCTTAGCATATTTTACGCACCAAATCTAATCACGTCAGACTCGCAACAACCCGCTTCTTTCCACACAGTTGCCAATATTGTCCCGCCCTTACGGAACTCCAGATAAATCGTGTTTCACATGGTTAACATTTTTATCACGGACGGACGGACGACCGGACGCTGCTAGTTCATAGTCCCCTTCCGAACTCGTTCGGCGGGGACATCATATATACTGCCTTCATTCGGTGTCTGGTTTAAAAACTTCAGTCCTCAGGTGACTTTATAGTGCTTTGTAGCGGGAGGGATACGGGGGGGGTGGGTGTAAAATCGACTTCGCCCCGCCAACCCAATGCTTTTGTGGTAGCGTGGCACTGGTTGGCTTTTGGCGCATCCAAAAACCCCCAGGGAAGTGTCGGAGGGCAGAACTCCTGTATTTGGGACTGGCTCGGAGGCACAAAAGAAGAAGGGTGGTAGACAGTTTTCCGGGTAGCTCTGTCGCTCAATAACTGATTTATTCAACTCTCTGTTACTTGGTTATAACACATAACTACAACTGTAGGTCAACTGTTTTTTCATTTACAAAAATCCAATGTCGACAGTTCGCGCCACCTCTATTTTAATAAACCTATGTCGACAGTTTTTGACTACCACCTCTATATCAACCCTATGTCGACAGTTTGTGCCACCTCTATATCAAACCCTATGGCGACAGCTTGTCGACCTCTGTGTAAACCATAGTCGACAGCTTGTCGACAATAATTTTCAATGTCGACAAATTTTCGATGACAATTTTTTTTACTGTCGACAGACCTATTTGCAGTGTCGACAAGATTTTGGTTCCAATACTAATTTTGTGTCGACAGAATTTTGCGTCGACAGAATTTTGTGTTGACAGAATTTGGTGTCGTACCGATTTTTGGTTCGCCAGAATTTTTGGTGTCGACGATAAATTTTTTGACCACACACTAGTTCTTGCACATCACTCGTGCGCGCTCAACACACATTTTAGCACTCCTTTAGTGTAATGGATACAATTCTCTCCCCTTAGACGTAATTACATATCCTCTCTCCCTTGGAAGCACTTGGGTAACAATTGCTGTTCTCCTCCCTTCGCTCAAATTTTGGTTAACTTCAGTGCACTCCAGCGCAAAGGGTAGGGTAGGAAGAAAAATGGAAAAATTGTGTCAGTATAAATAGAATTTAAGCTAACCCGAATACACATATTATACTACATATACATAAAAGTAATAGACCAGGTATACTGTACGACCCCTCTTCCGTACCTAAACACACGCGTTATAAACTATCACACTATCTCGAGTCAAAGATTTCTATCTCCTCACTCTTTCCAATACTCTCAAAACGTCTCCCCTAACTCCACACTGTCTCCCCCACAACACTCTCAATCACACTCTCCTCACCTTATTTCAATCCTACCTTCCCTACAAGAGCCTTATCGCTGTATCCTCCTCAGCTATATTCGCTGAATTTCCTCCTCACGCTATACTCGCTGAATTTTCCTCCTCGCATCATCGCTGAACTCTCTCACTCCCTCTCTCTCATACATTATAACTCCTCTTTCCACCTCATTCCCCGTCAAATTTCCCCTCATCCCCCTTTTTAAATATAACCTCTTCCTCTTACTTTATTCATACACCTTCCCCTGCTACTCATAATAACCTGACTAACTCTCCGCAATTGGATAGCTTATTTGGCCGGACCGAACCATACAAGTACAACACGATCAGTCCTTCCACTTTACCTGTTAACACAGTCAGCTGCCCAATCCGATCCATAGAATTCACGAGGATATATATAAGTATATATCCCCACGTGCACTATAACACTCATGAATTCCATGGACTTCTACCTAACCCTACAACCAACCATCCATCCAACCAGCTCTATCCATTCACCCATCCACCAACCATTAAAAAATAAATAATTCTATCACTTATTTTTACTCTCTCTGACAATAAATGACCTCTCCTCACTACGATTCTCAAGAAAATTACAATGCAAATTGCATAATAAATGTTTGCATACAACGACCATTATCACCAAACATTATCAAAAGGATACATAAGTTACTATATCATGACACACGCAATATCAACGCAAGAAACCCACCACATCAAAACGACGGCACGGTAATAACTAACATGGATTAAAAAAGGTAGTTCGCACAACCAACCACGGCTCAAAGAGGGTGAACTCCTAAATTCATAATACAATTATCACAATGTGTGACATTGAGGAGCTCGTCCATACTCACAGGCAATAACATTATGCATACTATATCTGCAGGGTGGGTTCGCACCATCACGCACACCCACCATCGCAATATACAATTGCGTACTCCAAAAGTGGCACAGCATGTGAGAGAACGTCATCAAGCCTAAATATCTAAGTGTTTATATTTATTTTTAGATTATTCTCTTAATTTTATAGGTTGAACATTGGGCCTAAATAAGCTATGGCCCTCATCAGCCCATACACACAACAGGACTAAGATGTGGACCATAACCTTGTATATACACGCACCATAACAATGTAGGGATAATCCGCTCCACACAAACTAGGTAGTACATTAATCATGCAGAGTCACGTACTGAGTCACAAAAGCCACACTAAATTATTATCAATGTCTATACTAAATGACATTGAGCACTTCCAGAAACATCCAAAGGTAGAAACCCTATGTAACAATGCACTTCCGTGTCACATGGTGAAAGACTAAGCCGCACCACAACCCCATCCCTGAAGCACTGGTTCATACTCAAGCACCATTGTCTGCTAACTTAATCTGTAATCTTTCTCACACCCATGCTTGAGTCCTTAATCTAATCTGATTTAAGTTTAATCATTAAGATTATCATTTTACAAGTCATGAGACAAAACCACATCAATAATTATGAACACTCCCTAAATTTTAAAGACAGTGGCAGTGAATCCAGACAAGACAGCACACTGTCATCTTGTGTAATAATTCCAAGATTATTCACAATCATGAATTTTGGATGGACATGGGGACCATAAACATGATATAAAAATCACAATCTTAAGAATGAACATCTTCAAATTTAACATGAACTAAAAAAATGTCCACGTCCGATGACTCTGCTAAGTAAACTGCACTGCTCATGGGAAATTTGGGTATATTCTATCAATATTTTGTTGACCACTTCCTAAACAAGAATGTATAACCATACTGGGTGTCTCATGCAATAATATTACCTGATACCATCTACAAAAATAAATCAAGTTGTTGTTTACAATCACCACGTACTGCCACTACTGTTCCTTCAGTGAGGAGACCTTGGACGGAGTCCACTACGACAGATGTTAACTCTCACTTCCATAATGAAATATATGTAGTAGCACACAGTATAATTTATTATAAAAATATAGACCTGTGTCTGGACGGACACACTTTCCGTAAATGACAGCACACTCCATGTTATGAGCAAAAGCTTTTAAAAAATATTACCAATCATCACACTAGTCCTGTATCACTCTAACACATCACAGGCCTAAGAATAATTGGTAGGCCCATGACACACAAATACTTACTGTCCCCGAATGTAAAATGTTAGAAGACCTGTACATGTAATAATAAAAAACCTGGATCCAAATAACTTTTGTGACCAGTACTATTCTTTTGGCATTATTTCCTTTTTGGGCAATGAGTAACAAAAGAATACAAAATATGCTGCGTGATTTTTGGAATATAAATCGCAAAAGTAATCAAGAATATATAATATTTAATTGAGAGAGAGAGCATGTTTCAAACCACATCATATTTGGTATCAAAAGATAAAACCATTTTCAGCTGTCATGTCATACAAATTTAACTCTGATGACTCACAACTATACCCCGTCCATGTAGTACTCCCTTTAATTTATGAAAGCACCCTTACAAAAATTTTATAATACACAAACACTCGCGACACAATGTTCCTACTCTGTCTGTTGGGTTTATAAAAATAATTAAATAAATCCTACTCTCTAATTTGTCTCAGGCACCACCCCAAAAACAATCAAAATGAAGTCCACAAGAGAAAGCAATCGACTGGCGGAATGTAAAATAATGGGACCAAGCCCTAAACTATGTGTCAGGGGTGCGATAAAATGAGCTCGGTGACACCAAAGTACTGCCAGATCCATCATCATAAAAATATTAAAATCATTTTAACCTTACACCGCGCGGTGATCACACGATTCAAAGCCCGCAAATATCAATGAATACATCACCTTTAAGTGTATGTGATGTTCCTCACCCGCCGCGAGTCTCAACACGTCAAGGCTAAGGAAACGTTGCAAATACAGGACTCTCACAGAATGCCCTAGAGCCAAGTTCCCTACGCATAGCTAACAACAAGCGCAGCTCCACCGCTCGCATACAGTGGTAACGAGGTTATTTCATCATGATCACAAATGGGTGACACTCAACAAGTTACTATGGACAAATGACCTGAATTGCAGTCCCCGCACCACTTTTGATCGCAAATAACTCGGCCAAAAACAACGCCCTTTCCCGACTGTTATAAAATATCGCAAGAAATGTCAGGATCATAATTAGCAGTATGCCCCTATCACATAAACAGTGGAAATTAACATTTGGATCAGGAAATACGCAGGGGACCTGACATCATGACTCACTTTCGCAATGCCGCGTAATGACATTAAACATGAAAATGCTGAAAATTACATGACATAATCTATTTCAATCACAACCACCGCGGCGGCGACTACACCTAAACCGAGGGAGAATCACGTACCAAACACTTTCCAACGGGAATTCAAGATTAATTAGAGAAGCATGCACTCAAACGATTTTGGAGAATTTTGGACTACTTCCTTGTATGCACCATAGAAATTTACGGTAAGCGAACACGAGCATGCCATGTTTTCGTTCGAATTCTCACTTTTCATCGTCAAAACAATATTTCTAGAAAATTTCGGGCCTAAAATGTGGTTGGACATGGTACTTGCCACTCCTCTTTCGGTTATAGGACTCCGCGCGTGTCGTCGTCCCCTCCTCAAAAGGCCAAATATAAAATTTCCTTCACAAAAACTTCGTGTCAATTGGGTTGATTGCCAATATTCCCATTTTGCATCACCTTCGGTGCAATGGCGATCGCGATCTAGTCACGCGGGCAGCGAGACCGTCCGCGATTGCCGAGCGTCGATATTGCAAAACAGGAGAAACGCGCGGTTTCGAAGTCCCCCCAAATCCTTATATATGTTTACAACATGCTTAAGGTATCACCACTATAAAAAAAAATATTACCATTTGGACACGGAAAACTTATGATTTCCCACCCCGTCACCTATTTTGTTTGGGAGGCGAACCCTAACTGGGCCGCCCCCACCCCTATTTTTAAAGCTCTGCGCATACTACCTCCAAGAACACTTAGACAAAAGGATTGAAAGAAGTATTGTTGATCAGGCTTTCTGAAATTTATTTTTCCCTATACTTATTCATCAAAACATGGAAAAGTCGTGTTATCATCCACTATAATCATTACTCACATTAATCACAGCTTTTTCTCATCTTTCTCATCCTCAGTCTCCATCTGATTCTGTTCACCATCTGCTCATCATGGTTCATCATTTACTTCCTTGGACAACAACGATCTGGTATTATTTGGCAGGGCAACACTCATAATTTTCATTCAGAACTCTAATGGCAAACCTCTTTCGGATTCAGACATTTTTATTTTGTATACAACACATCGACATGGATGCCTTCAACATACAATATTTATTTAGAACCCATGTGTTTTCCACCATTATTTTTAACTTTCATCAAGCGATACCCTTTTTTATTTTGGTGCTGTTAAGTTGAAATGCTTCAGCATTCAGTTCAATACCGAGTTATTCATATCATTTTGGCACTGCAGTTCATATAGTGAATCTTTTATTTATGGAGGTATATGCTCTGGTCTGCTATTTTGCGAAATTGCATTATTTTTTGTGGAGGAATTAACAATGAACAACGAATTAAGAAGATATGCATTTTCAATTATTTCTCCAAACAGCTATCAGACTTGTTGGAGAATTGTGCTTTTGGACGGTGACACAGGCAAGGGTTTGTTAATTGTTTGCTGTTCATGGAAGATGGGTGGGGTAAAGAAGTTATTAAATATTCAGTGAGGGCCAAGATATGGTGGGGAAGAAAGGAATTAGGAATTATCCACTTTCAAACACTGTGAAACTTATTGTTGAACTTCCAGCCATAGCTGGCCCTGCCAAGCACAAAGTGAGCAAAACACCAAAGACATCCAAGCATGCTGCTGTTCCGGTCCCTTCTTCACAGAGTCCAAGTCTAGGTCCAATCGGCTTCCCCCCTCCTAAAGGCAAGGTTGCCAGGAAGATGGAAACAGTCCAAGGTCCTGAGGACAGGCTGCTGTCAGCTTCCCTCCTTAAGACGGCGCCTCACCACCGCTGGTGGGCCGCCGTGCTGACAGCGTTATGCCCAGGATTGGTGCCAGGCCATCTTTCCCCCAGCCCTTGGGTTCCGTTCCAAGTGTTGACGGAGTGGTTTTTGAGCAACTTGACATTCCACACGTGACAAGACTTGCCGCAATACTTGCCTACGATGGCAAAAGGGTAATTGGATGATCACTTTATATCAGAAGGGGAATTAAACTGAAGGAGTTTTCCGCTGGCCAGTGATTTATGTGGATTAACATTTTACTCAAAGTTGTAACTGTTAAATTTCCTTAGTTATTGTATCGTTCATTCAGATCTTTTACCCACTACAACAACCTGGACAAAGGAAATTTCTTTTCTAGTCTGATTCATCTGAATAAGTTACAATTGCTGAAAGATGGTACGCTACAATCTTGGATCAATTTATGACACACTTTGAAACTTACTGTTTAATTCTGAAATTCTGTTCCTGTACAACCTGAACACAAAACCTTGACAACCCATCATTGAATGGAGGGAGTGAAGGGGAGTGATTGTAAGTTATGAAAGGCTTCATCATCTTCATAACCTAAAATAGTAACACTTACAAAATTGGCATAAATTAGCTATTTCACTCTGCAAAATGTCCAAGTAATGGGTGTCAACTATTGTTCGTCCACGAGAGTCAATAATTTAATTTGCTTTCCCTCAATATCAGCCGATTTTTATGACGTCATTGTGTGTACCACAATCACCTTGCACTTTGTATGGTTCATTATTATTTGCAAGGAAATGAGTCAAGGAGACCCGGGCATAATGGAAATGCATGCGCGTCCAGGAGGCAGAAGATGTTTATTTCTTCTTTATACTGGGTCCATAATTCCCGAGGGAAATTATCCCTCTGTTCTACCATCTGCCCAAATGTTGAAAATGCATCAGATGAACAGGAGGCAGAAGCAGACTGGAGGAGAGCCAGAAGGTGAGAGCCACCGAAGAGAAGAGAGCAAGTAGAATGGTGACAGAAAAATTAAGAAGTGGTACAACAGGAGAGGATGACATGTTGAAGGGAACCAGAAGAAGAGGTCAATGCTCAGTGAATCAAATTTCCCACTGTATTATTTTACAAAGATGGTCTAAGATTACCAGTGCGCACACAACCAAATTTCTAAGTGGGATATATTCCGATGCTGCTCTCATTGGAATGCTTCAGCATTCGTTCCATACCATTTATTCATATCATTTTGGCACTTGCCAGCTTCAATATGAGTGAATCTTTTATGTATGGAGGTATATGCTTGTCTGATATTTTGCGAAATGGATTAATATGATTTGGGGAGGAAAGGAATTTAACATTAATGAAACAACGAATGAAGAAGAATGGCATTTTCAATTTAGTTCTCAAACACTATCAGACTTGTTGGAGAATTTGCTTTTGGAGGTGAACACAGGAAGGGTGTATTGTTGCTGTTCATGGAAGATGGGTGGGGTAAAGAAAGTTATTAAAATATTCAGTGAGGGCCAAGATATGGTGGGGAAGACGGAATTAGATATCTACGTTTCAAACAGTGTGAAAACGTAGTTTTTGAACTTCCAGCCATAGCTGTCCTGCCAAGCACAAAGAGTGAGCAAACACCAAAGACTCCAAGAGCTGCTGTTCCGGTCTTCTTCAAAGAAGTCCAAGTCTAGGTCCAATCGGCTTCCCCCCTCCTAAAGGCAAGGTGCCCAGGAAGATGAAACACTCAAGGTCCTGAGTACCAGCGGCTGCACGGCTTCCCTCCTTAGAAGGGAGCCTCACCACCTCTGGTGGGCCGCCTGTGCTTTACAGCGTTATGCCCAGGATTGGCCAGGAATCTTTCCCAGCCCTTGGGTTTCGTTCCAAGTGTTGACGAGAGTGGCTTAGTGGAGCAAACGTGACAATTCCAAACGTGACAAGACTGCCGCAATACTTGCACGACGATGGCAAAAGGGGTAATGGATTGATCACTTTATATCAGAAGGGGAATTAACTCTGAAGGAGTTCCGCTGGCAGAGTGATGTAAGTGTGATTAACACCATTTATTACGCAAAGTGAAAGGTTAACGTTCCTAGTATTGTATCGTTCATTACAGCATTAGTTTACCCACTCAACACTGGACAAGGAAATTTCTGTGATTCATCTGAATAAGTTACAATTGCTGAAAGATTGGGAATGCTACAATTCTTGGATGCATTGATGACACATTTTGAACTTTAGTTTTGTTTAATTCTGAACATTCCTGCTTCCTGCTACAACTGACACAACCTTGACCAACCATCATTGAATGGTAGGGGAGGGGGACGGGAGTGATGAGTTGATTGCTAAGTTAGGAAAGGCTGCAACTTATAACCTAAAATAGTAACAGCTTACAAAAAGTGGCATAAATTAGCAAGTTCACTTGCAAAAATTGGCAAGTAGTGGTGTTGTGTCAAAACTAATTTCGTCCACGAGAGTAAAATAATTTTGCTTTCCTCAATTATAAGCAGATTTTTAGTATGTTCATTAGACAGTGTGTCCCACAATACACCTGGCACTTTGATATGGTTCATTATTTATTCAAGCGAAAGAGTCCAAGGAGATACCGCGGCATATGAAAACTGCATGAGAAGCAAAGGAGGCAGAAGATGTTTATTTCTTCTTTATACTGGGTCCATATTCAGAGGGAAATTATCCCTCTGTTCTACCAATGGCCCAATGTTGATGAAAAGCCTCAGTAGAACAGGATGGCAGAAGCAGCAGACAATGGAGGAGAGCCACAGAGGCGGAGAGCCTACAGAAGGAGAAGAGAGGCAAGTAGTAGACTGGTGACAGAAATAAAGAAGGGGTACCACAGGAGGAGATTACATGTGAAGGAACCAGAAGAGAGGGTCAATGCGTCAGGTAATCAAATTTCCCACTGTATTTATTTTACAAAGATGGTTTATACCAGTGCGCCCACACACAAAAATTTCTAAGTGGATATATTCCGATGCGGGCTTCAAATTAGAAGCTTTTCATGCATACACTTGAAAAAAGGAATCATGAAAACATTGCAGAGTTTATTACATGCATATCCAGCAAACTTGAGGAGAAATCCCAAAAATGTTTGGACTTGGTACATCAGGTATTTACATCAACTACGGAATTGCTTAGGGACCGTTCATTAATACAAGGGGGGGCTGGGAAAAAGTAAGGGGGGGCTGTCATGTAAATTTTGATTGCCAAGAGGGAAGGTCATGTAATTTTTGTTGTAGGAAAATAGGGGGGTCATGTAAAAATTTATCCCTTCCCAAAAAAAGAAATGCAAAACAAAATACACACCATGTTAAGGACCAGTGTTAACCCTGAGTTTCCGAGTATCTTTTTTGGGGGCTCTAAACTTGCAAATATTTGACCATACTCATAGTATGTAAAACATACATTTCTAGAAAGTAAATTGGATGATGGACCGATTTTGGCATCAGATCAGTGTACAACTTGCCGTGTTTTGCGAAAAATACTAAAAAAAAAACCCCAAGATTTTGACCCAAAATTTTCAGACAGCATAACAAAAACAATTTGAACTTTCATGATTTATGTTTTTTTCATAAACATGACACATTTGTCTAGGAACGATTTTCTCATATTTTTGAGATATAGATTAATTAAAAAAAGTGCCATTTCAAGCTGCCTCTTTCTCGAATAACTTTATCTTTGAACTTCAAAATTCAGTATTTATGCAAGTGATGGAAATGCATCTTTATGCACTATCGAATTTAACATCTTTTGCCTCTGGCCATGTGTCTTGAATTGGGGCCTGCTCTAGGGTGGAGCTGTTTCATATTTTAGAGAAATTTGACATGTTTGTAACAATTAGAGTACTAAAATGTGATTGAACACTTCCAAGTAAGCACTCATTTTAAAGCCTATATTTAGTTAGCTTCAAGTTGATACCAAAATTATTTTGATCAGACTTCAGTAATTAAAATTACGACTAATTAAGTAAACGAAGGTGGAGGGTGGAGCAATTGGGACACAGTACCATGTAAAGTCTATGGGAGAATATGAAGCTTCAGCTCTTATTGTTTTTCTTTATCTTAACAATCATTTAATTACTTGAATTATATATCAAATTAAAGCTAATTAACTGCCCTATAATTTGAGACCATAAATATTGTTGTGGGACTCTAATTAAAGAAATTATAATCAAATAATTGATTAATTGACAAGTATGGATTGAGTATACAATGGGACACCATAAACCTACAATATGAGAAAACAATGTTTATTCAGCCCATTATGTTTCTTCAAACCATTCAATACGATAACAACAATGAATTACACTTCAATTCAATGCCTAATTAACATAGACCTAACATTTTAATGAAGCTCATTAAAAGTAATTAGACAAGCAGGGATGCAGAGGAAATGGGACACAGTACCTTGCCAATTTTAAAGGTAAAAATGAGTGTTTTTTACTCAGTAAAAGACACTTTTGAATCTGTCCTGTTTTTAATTATATATTCTACAATTGCAGATTAGTTTATTCATTAAGATTACCAAAATTAATGTTCTTGATTAAATAATAATCAAATTATTCTTAATTAATCAAGTGAAGAACCAGAGTGGAGGAATGAGGACAAGCTCGAAACGATGAGACATGTATAAGCCCCCTACCGTACTGCAAATTAGGTTAATTTGAGGAGTATGATTATCAGAAAAAAAATCAATCATGAAATGTTTACTTTAAAGAGTAGTTAAAATTAGACTTGGTGTTATTCTCTTTAATCCATATATAACTTGTTGAGCTGCCAATTTGAGCACGCGACCCTGTAAATTCATACTTGTCATACAGTAAAACAATTTTCACAAGGGTTATAACCCTATTAATGTTTACACTTTATGAATGGTTATTGGATTTACTTTGCCAATACTTGATTGTGCTTCAGCAGAAACTACTTGCAGGAAGTCTTTTAAAGCAGTCTTTAGGACTTTATGCAATATGCATATTTTTGATGCCAATTTTGTTACCCGTTGCTCCCAAAGTCATAAAAATAGTTCCACTAGGGTATCCCTGTCAAACTAGTCTTGTTAGATGGGCAAGTACCTCTAGTTTACATAAATGAGCTTGTTTTTTAATAGGTGCTTTGGGTTTGATGCGAGGCTACTTTGAAGAGATGTTACCACTTTTTGTCTACTTTTTCATGAGTATTTTGAGCAATAACTGCTTTAGACCTAGCCCTACTGCAATTTTGATAGCATATTTGGAAGATTGGACAATTTTCTTTCAGAAAATGTTTACTTTTTATATGCTAGCATGTATAGTTTGGAAGTTACAAAGGTTTAAGCTCAAAATGATGTGTGATACTTGAAATTTGCAGACGAACGCAAACAGGCCCCACTTCAAGACGCATGGCCCTCTAACTCAAGAAATCAGAAATTCAACTGGTGTAAATTACCACTTTGTAGGAAAAATATTTGATTGACTTTGATACTAACAGATACTTTGAGTTTATATTGTTATGAAAACTGGTTTGCCTTTTCCTGGGCCTTTTGTCATTTGAAGAAAAATTAAATTGAAAATGCAACCAAGCTTCAGATCATTTAACTTCTTTAGCTATAACATCCTGTGTGAACAATGAACACCATAAAACAGGAGGTAAATATTATAATTAATATAAATGATATGAACTGTATGGGGGGTGTACATTTTCTTGTGGCAATAGGGGGGGTTGTGTAATTTTACATTGTGGCAATAGGGGGGGTTGTGTAATTTTTTCCAAAGCAACTTTGAAATTCTCCCAGCCCCCCTCCCTCGTAATTAATGAACGGTCCCTAATAGAGCAATGCATGGCTTGAAGAGAGAGACGCACATGTGCATTTTGATTATGGTGCACCCTAATTGTATTCAATTTTGTTGCAGTTTCATTTGGAGTGCTTTTCCAAAATAGAGGATCATAAAATCTGTCAGCAGAGTTTTGACATGCAATATCCACAAACTTTGATCAAGAGCTTCCCAAAAGTTGCTTGTACAGTACGTGTGGGAGTAAGAAAAAAAACCCTACATTCAGAATACCAAAAAAAACTTAAAATAGGTTAAAACACTTAACAATTATTTTGCTCACATGGTTTGCTTGGTTATAAAGAGGGATAAACAGGCTTCCAGAAAACGTTTTATTTTTGGTGTCATTATTTGGACTTTGGAGGACGAAGTTACGCCTATTCTGCTGAGAGACTTAAAAATCCTGTTTGGCCGATTTTGAGTCCAAACAAAGATGCATCGCTTACATAGATTAACATGGTCTTCAGCAGTGATTTGAGTAAAAACCGTTACCATAACACCAAATATTGTTAAAACAATAGGAGGTGGGAGAATAATGGAATGAATTATCACAATAACATCATCCCGGAAGGATTAAAAAAGAAATGCTGATGAAAACTGTTCAATTTCCAAATAAGAAGTCAAGATAGCTGGTGTTTAGACCACACAATTTACTTTGGTTCAGCCGATTTTCATGGTTTAACCTACGATGAAAGTTGGGAGCTAAAATGAAACCATAGAAGGTTTGTATTCCGCTTGAAAAACAGTGCGATATGAATTTTAAGATTTAACTCCACTCTATTTCAGAAACTTCAACTTTAGTTCTTCTCCGCAATTTTAGGGACGCTGAGGATCTGTATTTGTGCAAAATATACCTGAGAGATGTAAAACTAAATCTCGAGCAGTTCATCGTGTTCATTAACTGAGACATTGATATGGAGTGATTTTCAATACTGACTCTTTAATGATGGACATGGTAATTTAATTTGTTGCGAATTTTACTTATATTATGTTACACAATGACCATTGTAATTTTATGCAAACTGATATGACTCATATACGGGCTACCAGGACCCCCCCTGCACCCCCCCCTGCACCCCCCCCCCCCGGGATGTTTGGAGACAACCATTTTTGAAGCTTATATACCATAAGCAACTGAATTCAGGTTGTCCGCAAAAATCCCCACCCTGGGTTAACGGGTGAGGGGCGCTTTTTTCAAATGGCTTGCCAACATACAACCACCCCCCCTTCGGAGAGAAGTACCAACAATGCCTAACACAACCCAAACATCACAGGTACTTGATTTGATACCACAGATATCCTATGATCCTCCTCTTCTCCATTGAATACCATAAATGAGTACCAACATCCCTAGCATTACGTCACATGACGTCATAAAGTTCGCATTTTAGAAAATTGTTGTCAATTTCCCATAGACACACATAAGGGGAAAATTTCAATTTTTCGCCAAAAATGTTAGGAATATCCATTTTTCATGCGGTTTTTGGCTCTACTACTTGATGGAAAATGACTAGTTTTATAAATGACGCATTTAGTGGTATACTAAAATGTTTTTTGAGTCGGCTAAAATTGCGAATATCAATTTTCCACCTATAGTCGTACCTGTATTTTCATATTTCCTCAACATAATGACTCAAAGTGACGTCATAATAGGGATGTTGGCACTTATTTGATACCAATTGGAAAGAAGAACTCTAAGCTACCCTGGGTACCAATTTACAGGAATCGTATGTTCAGTAACGAAAATGGGGGGGGGTCGGGAGTTTGTTACAAAACGGCTCAGGTAGACAAGGTTAAGTGAAAGTGACAAGTATACCGATGCTTTCCTAAGCCTTGGAAGATCGCAGATTGCCAGAGCACTCGTATGAGAGATTTGTTGAGGATGCACTTCCAGAGAGCCAATATCAAGCCCTGATTTGGTATCATGCAGATGGTGGCAGAGCCAGAAATTCCTCCACACCAGATGATCAGGTTGAAGATTAAATGATGGTACACTAGATACAGGTGGCCATCAGGAGAGTTGATGCCACAATAGTTGTCTGATATAATCGAAGAGGAAGAATAATCTGAAACAGAAGAATATCGGCCGATTCTGGATCTCAATCAGCTGAGGCACCGCCACTCAGCCCACGAAAAGCCAGCCCAGGCGGAAGATACTCACCGGCTCAATACCAATAGATTCCACTTGGATTGAAGCAAGCTTTCTTTCACAAGCCACTCCCCCAAACTCCTTAGAGACTATTCAAAGGACCGGACTTTGGGGGGCCTAAGAAACTACTCCGGACCGGACCTAAGGCGGTCATCAGCTGGCCTCTGTCCAAACACAGGGTGCTCCATACCAGATACTTGGCACTTGCTCATCATGCGACAACTGTGCATGTATAAAGTTGTCCGCTTTAGGAGCTGTCGCGCAGACCAACCCCACGACAATAAGCTACAGGAAGGGCATCCAACTACGTTCATCTTCTGGGCTGACCTCCCATACAGTTCAATCATACCCCACCAGAGCAGCACAGGAGGGCAAGCGCCGTCGAGCTCACGGGCCTGCGGGCATACAGGGTAATGGGGAAAAGCCCCTTGTGGGGGTTTCAGGGGCAGAGACGGAGGAAGCTCTTGAGTTTAACATGTTCGAGTGCTTTCGGCGAGGGGTTATGTCCTTATCTTGAAGCAGATGAATTACTATGCGAACGTTGCGGGTTCCGGGGCGGAGCCTTCAGAGCTCTTGGTTTTTAGCAATGTTTCATCACGCATCCTGAGAGCTCTCTGTTATCTCACAATCATGAAGCAGATGAACTATACAGGCCCCTGGCGGGGTCCATGGTTCGGAGCCTGTGGAAGCTTGAGTTAAATAGCAGTTTGAGTGCCTTCGGAGAGATCAGCATGTATCTCATTATCTTGAAGCAAATGAACTATACTGCCCCTGGAGTGGGGTCAATTGACGGAGCCCAGGAACCTCTCATTTTAGTATGTTTGAGTGCCTTCGGAGAGCCTCTGTTATCTCAATCTCATTATCTTGAAGCAGATGGCCTATGCTGAACGTGGCAGGGCTCCAGGGGCGGAGCCCTTGGAAGCTTTTGGATTTTAGCATGTTTCATAGCGCATCCTGAGCGCTTTCGTTTACCACAATCTTGAAGCGATGAACTATACTGGTGGAAGCTCTTGAGTTAAATAGCAATGTTTGATTGCCGTCTGAGAGATCTCAGTTATCTCATTATCTTGAAGCAGATGGACTATGCTGCCTGTGGACATAACAACCAAATCCCTCCCCTCCCCCTAGTGAAGTGAATTTGCCTCCGGTGCGCTAAAATAATGCCAAAAAGCTTGCGTAAAAAAGCTTCTAGGTAATCATTCTCTCACCTTTCTGGTCATTTTAGCGAAAAAAATGTGGAATGTAGCACCTTCAGCACACCGGTTTAGGTATCCGTCAAATTCGAAGGGTAGGGGAGGGGGTGGTTGGCCACTTGATATTTTATGTTGTTTTTTGAAAATATTGTGCACAGAATTGCTCTAACTAAAACTTAATGTTTATGTAAAACTAGTCATTTGCCATCATTTAAGCGCTGAAAACCGCATGAAAATCTGATTTCCCTACCCTTTAGCGTAAAATTGGAATTTCGCCATTTTCTGGGGGATGCCATTTCGCCGCCTCGGCGGATTTGATGACGTCAGTGTTACGCCATACTAGGTATGTTGGTAAATACTTCTTTTTTGGTATAATTGGAAAGAGGTGGATCATAGCTATCCATTGGTAATCAAAATCATAAAGCATCGGGTGCTTTATAACGAATTCTGGAACCAACCCCCCTCCCCTTGGTAATCCGTTTACAAAAAAAGGCTGTGGTTGTGGTCTATTGTATGTAAGTTATAGAATATTGTTACATAAAGCGCCCTCTATATATACACGTGAAAGGCTAAACTACTTCATATTTAAGTGTTTACTTTTACCTCAACCTAATCCACTGGTGCATGACAAAGTATATAAATTAGTGCAAAAACACCGGCATTTAACCTTTAAAAGAGGCAATTAAGTGTGTAAAGTCCAACGGTGTTTCAAATCATTGTTTGGTGGCCATTTTGAATATGCGCCCTCTAGAGGCAGGTGAAGCATGCGAAAGGTGTTCACTATTCCTTGGTGGGGTTTTGGTGGCGACTAAGTAGTCACATAAGTGGCATGAATTTAGATCAAAAAAATTAAGATATATATGTCAAAAAAGGGTATTAAGTGAATATTGGCCCCCATTTTGGGAAAAAAGCGCCCTCACTCTTTAACCCAGGATAGGGATTTTTTGCAGACAACCTGATTTTGATAGCTATATGTTAATGTTTCCAAAAAAGTGGTCTCCAAAAATCCCCGGGGGGGTGCAGGGTTTTCGGTTATTGGCTCATGACCTATACTATATGTTTTGGTCAAGAAAGAAATCGATACCATCTGAAATTGCAATGTGTGAATTGTCTTTGCTTATAATATGTTATGGTATAACGTCGGTGTCCATTCTCTCCGCATTGTAGGCTAAAAGTGGCCAACAGAAGTTTTAGGATCTTTCCGCAAATTGACAGTTTTCCTGACACCCAAGTTTCTAAAGACACCAAATAAAAATCTTCTGATAGCCGTTTATCCCGGTAAAGCACCCAAAAGCCAACATGCAAATCAAAAAATAACGTTTTAACCTTTGAAGAAAACTTCTTTCCTGAATGTAGGTTTTTTTGACTCACACTGTATATCATGTAATTCAAAAAACTAATGAAATTCTAAAATGTTATGCTTTAAATGTTCCCATGGCCCGATCGCTAAAGCCTCGTCCCCAGAAGCCCCAGATTTTACCGGAAGTGGGTCAACATTTTGATATCCGAAGAAACTACTATTTTTCTCATATACCCTGTGAATATTAGAGCCAAGTGACTGTTTGGTTTTGAGTAAGAGCGAAAATGTACCCCCCATTTGGTCGACCGCAATAATTAATTTTAACACAGTACTATATGGGCTTACGAAATCACGTTTTCTGCTTCTGCACATGAAAACGCTTGAAATATCGGCACGAAACTTTTAACAGGTGGGTTTTTGGTGAAGGCCCAATCTATCAAGATGAAAACTTCATAATCCTATATCCTTAAATCGGCCATCCCCCTTTAAGAGAGCCAAGTACAGACATTTACTTAGAGTGCACCTACTTTTTATTCACTGATACTTAATTACATTAAGGATCCATGAGACTGACAGCGAGTTTTAACCTGCAATTCTAGCCAACTTTGAAGAACTGAGCCCAATAAGATGCCTTGGTACTGAGGTAATTTACAATTGCATTGCTTAAAGCAATGCATTTTAATTCTAGTGCACCCTCATTGAGTCCAATTTTGTTGCAACTCAATTTGTGAGTGCTTTTACCAAAATTAAAGGTCATAATATGCTGTCAGCAGAGTTGTGTTACATGTACAATATCCAGACAAAACGTGGTTATTGAGACCTGACCGGGATAATAGTTGCTTGGTGTACTCCAAGTGAAAATGTCAAAGTAAGTCGGTTGCTGAGAATTTCATTAACACATTTGCGCTGATCACTGGTTGGCTAACTTCACTGTGCGCTCCAAAACTTTATCCATCGCAGATATGGCAAACGTTCGCGAATACCTTACTGCCTCCAGAGTCGCTACGCAAGACAGTTCCCTTAATGTGTGTTAGACGCATTGAAGTTTGACGAGCCTTACCAAAACTCCTACTGAGACATGCAAATTCTGACTGTTCAGAGCACAACAGGGGTGTCCGCAAAATAGATTTCTAGCCCGAGTTGAATTATGGCACCTCGGAAGCCTGTTATTATCTCAAATGAAGACTCGTAAAACCCGGATAGTCGCTCGTCTGTGCACAATGTAGCCAGCGGGAGAAGGTCGTAATATGCAATCATCTTAATCGCCTAAAGTCCCTTCTGATGGAGACCTTAGAATGCTATAAATAATGCGTGTCAGAGTCGACAGCATTAATATTCACAACCTTTCAAAAGTAAACAGCACAGGTGACTTCATGATGCTATCACCGTGCTACGGATTACAGAGCAGTTCATAATGAGTAAACAAAATCGGTTATAGTCGATAAGTGGATTAATGAGTGCGTTACAACAGACTGTGAAATGTTAGCAATTGATCATTGCTATTCCCGTGGTTGTACATGGTGCAATTATTTGAAGGCCCAGGTAGTACGCGCTGCGTATTGACACAGTTATACTGATATAGGTTGACGCTCGCGTCAGACCGCGTTTTGCTACTTTGCGCGTGCTTGGCAAAACGTTGCGTCAAAATCGGGTTGCAGTGTCTGATCGTTGCAGTTGCAGCTGGTGTGAATGATACGAGTAATGTTTTCACTGGTGCTAGTGCGTGACTTTCTAGTTGTATTTAAGCTGTAACGTATCCTCGGAATAATGGGTTAAAGATGACACTTATGTGAACCATCGCCGTCGTTTTGCCACTTAAAACATTTGTTTATCCGCCTCGGTTTCAATTTGTCTAAAGAGAGTACCGGTCCCAATCTATCCTTTAGTCTCTAAATTGTTGATGGTCCATCTAAACAGGGCAGGGCATCCAACAGCAGGCACCCATCTGCATAGATCACATAGACCCCTCCATAACTGTGGTTGTGGGGGCCCAAATATGCAAGTGAAAACCCTTAAGTGACCAGTATCACTATGTGAACAGATACCCTGGGCTGCTCATGTTCACATTAATCACCCGAGGTTGGTGTTAAGAGCCACTTCAACACAGATTGAACAAAACCCTGCTGATCTGTCACCAATGTTAAACCACATATGGTCTGTTCCTTTCTGGAAACTCACAGGTATCCCTGCCGTATTCAAAGTTGGAAGAGTTGACATTCAGATATACCTAGGCTGTGCATGACCTCACCAAGGGATGAACAAGCGCAGACCCTACCTCATACTCATATGACATAAGAAATCCACCTTGTTTGGGCCAGGGCAACTAGCAGCTGATTCTACGTGAGGGAATATCTACACACTGATGTGATGGACCTTTTCTACAACCTCTAATGAAGTACTGCAGTCATGTCATACGTCACATACCTCCTCTACTCATAAAGGGCAGGATGCGTCAGCCTTCTAGCCATCACTCCTCCTCACCACACATCATCGCTAATCACCGAACTTAATCATTGTCAGCCATTGATTAGTCTCACCACCATGTCCTTCATTATTATCATCATTGTGGAATACACACAAATAACTCCACATCAACGTTCTCGACACATGACAAAACTATGGTTGACCAAATCAGCACCCTTGTAACCATGTCGACATTGTTGTGGATCACACCCAAAGCAATATATCACTACCGCCTACTGTGTTCATCAACAATGAACATATATTCACCATGATTCACCATCAACATTGTTTTACAAAATGCTTTGTAAGTTATACATCCATACAGAATTTAGAGAAAGTGGGACTAAATTCAATGATGGCCCCTCACTGTAGTCATTGATCTTGTACAGAGTTCCAAGTATTGTGTGATATCATAGCGTGACCGTGGGCAAGTAGCAGATAATACACTATATGTGAATTCCTCAAATTGATGCGTGAGAGCATGACATGGCCGAAATAAAGTGGTCACAATATGGGACTTGTTTTGGACTTGTGAGGCTGTGATCAACCACATGCTTGAAAGGTGGAGTTTCCATAACCTAATTACCCACCTCTTACCTCTTTTTTCTGATGCACAACTTATGGACTTCATAACCTTGTCAGAATAAAACTGCTGCTTAATTCTGATGAAGGTGACTTTTCTGCATATAAGTTGTCAGGAACAAATGTATGTGTGTATAATGGTGTCGGGTTACGTAAGAAACCCCTGCTGAAAATAGTAAAAGAGTGTGGAGCGAGCTCAATGTAAGTGTGATGCTAAAACTTGCTGCGGTCAATTTTCTGTGATACAGTACAGCGCGAATGAATTGTTTGTCACCCTTTTTTTAACTCTGGGCTTGCATAACATTGACATACCATATACACAAAAGTTTGGATTTTATAGTCAACGAAGATGGATATGTCATAACTCTACACAGAAAGAAAAATAAAAAAATAGTCCAAGGTCGACTATCAATCAAACGATAGAGAAAAATATGTGGTTTGGATACCACACCATCACACTTTTAGTTGGCTTGTGATTGTAACACTGGATTATAAGGTTAGACAAACAATGAAACATGTTGTGACTTGAGTTCTCATGCAATCTCGAGTATACACCAGACTGTGGGGTTATTGTTGTTGTCACGCAGCATAGCAAGGTTTAGACCTGCAAGTGAAGATCGGTGCACTACTGGGGTGGCAAAGATGTGAATGTAGGTACGTACAGTACTTCAGCTGGACACACCAGATCACCAGGTGATAAGGGAGGGCGGTGGCTTATCAATGTCAGGTGCTCATACTGGGCTGCATTACAGATAGTGCATCAAAGCAACCCAAACGAGGGCGGGCCACTTCTGACCAACCAACTCAGGAAGTTAAAGTCAGAATTAGCAAGAGGGTTATACAAACGATGTTTCTAGCTATAGTTCGTGAGAGAGTTTTTTGAAAAATTGTGCAGTACTCATGTCCACGCGGAGTTCACTATGTGGTCTCGTGCAAGAGACTTTGGCACATAAAGCCATGATAAATTGCATTTGCACATATATGCTGAGCATCATAGAATCTACTGTATGAAGTTGTACAATACAGACCAATATCCACAATGTTAGGACTCACTGATTCGTGTAATGACCAGGAGGGGTAGGGACACAAAGGTGCTGACAACTATTTACGCACTGCATGTACTGGAGGTAACCTGCATGCTTAAGTGGACTGGTGAGGGACACAATGTAACTCACATGAATCATCATTTCTAGGGGTCACAGAATTTAGGTAACCATGCTATACTATTCAGAAATGTTTTTATAGTTGTGCACTAATTATTTTCCGCAGCATTGAGGGCGGTGGCAATGGGATGGTAGATATCTGGTCCAAGCTGGGTGGCCATGCGAATATACGGGCGGTCGGCCGGGGTGTAATGGAGGTAATTGAATTGCCTATAATATATGTTCACGGGGCGAGATTTTACCATCTTGTTGATATTCTATGTAAAATTATATATATTCTTTTATAAACAGAGAACCTAAGAGAGGGCTAATTGAAACACTATTGCTGGTATTGTGCTTGTATACGTACGTGTATTGTTAATCATTATAATTATCAATATATGATTGTTCTAACATAATAATTGGTGTGAGCAATCATTAGTTGACATGTCTTTCAGTGACAATTATTGGCACATGATGCGGGCAAGGCAAAAACTGGGGTACACACACTAGTGACCTGACACTCTTGCTTCTGGTTGTACTGCAATAGCGCAAGAAAGGTCTCTGCGAGTCCAAATGAGGATGACTATAATCATGTGGTCTGGCATCAAAGTAAATATACTTTCAGCTCTTAGAAAGGCAGAGCTGTACGCTGTTCCTACCTAGTGTCTCACTGCATAGTATCATGTGAGATCATGGGAGCTTAATTTTGAAATTAAAACTGGGTGAATAATATAGATCCATAGGGTCCTGTCTTAGTGCAAAATGCATGAGTACTTATATGGGATAATACAAACCAGAGTCTACGAGAATCCTTTTCAATCATTAATTCTTGCACTTCATGTCATTTTACATCATTACAATATCTTCAATTTTGTAGTCCAATGCAAAATCAAGGTTTTAGCTATCAAGGCACCTCATTGTCTATTGTTTATAGTCGACGAGTCTTTGATGTTTGCATTTTTGATTTGCATTTTCATGTTCACCGTGGTTACGGTATTATGTAGTGTTGAAGGCAATTCTGCCCCGATGAGTATATTCAACAGGATTTTTTCAAAGGAATTGTGATATTGTCTACCAAAAATTTTGTACACCACCAATAAAAAATAATATATATTGGCCGGATATTTTGTGCCTTTGTTGATAATTTGTAGATTGTCATTCAGCCCCTCTTCATACCACGTATCGCTTTCCTTACTCCCTTTTCCCCCTTTTAGAAAAACAGCATATTTTTGTCACATTAAATAGAAAAATAAAAATTGTCCGATTACAGTCATGTATGACGTTTGATGCAGGTGAAGTAGGTCTATGTGTGTTTATAAGAGATTCATTGGTTTCTCTTAAGTGGCCATTTACATGTAATCTAGGTTCATAGCCTGAGCAACTTTTATGAGTCATTTCAAAAGCCCATTTTACAAAAAAGGGTTTTCATTCCAGTAACCATCGTGCCTTATTTTTTAATTATAGCGTCGTGATCCACGTATCTTGGTAAAGTCACTAGATAACATGGTCAACCCCAAACACTTATTAAATCCGTTCTCGTTAAACAATTTGGTCCAGTGTAGAGTATGCTAGATGTTGCTCCCAGACAGTGGCGGCACCAGGGGGAGCATAGGGGTGGGGTGCATTTTCTGAAATTTTCCCCCAGTTTACCTCTCCCCCCATCCCCCCCCCCCCCCCCCGCCAAAAATAAATGACGATTGTTGCCAAAAATCAGCTATTCAGGGCCCAGAATCATGCAAATTTAGCCAAAAAAAGAAGCAATTTGGGGGCCAGTAGAAAAGGTAGGCCTACTATCCACCATCTCTCCAGCTCTGTGCTCAGGAAGAAGCACAAATACGATATTCCACTAATTTGGTTATAATCACGTGATTTCAGTCTAAAGACTATTGTTTGAATTGGGCGAAGCACACTAAACGTTGAATGTCACCTCCAATCGGGAACACCGATAAACGTGATAGGGTTTTAACGCTGTGTTTTCAAAGCTAGGTGCATTCGGTGATAGAGAATGCGCCAAAAAAATTGGGTTCTTGGTTGGGGGAGAGGAAGCCAAATGCTAGTCTTTGGTGAAATTTGCCAACTACAAGGGGTTCTCGAACCGCAAGTCTCGCCTGCTTCTGAAGTAATTAATTTTGGGGCATTTCTTTTGTTCAAAGATTTATGGGGGATCAAGTCGGTCATCACCAAGTTTAGCATCCAATAGTGAACGTGATGGTGCCAAATTCCCCGAACAACACCAAAACCCAAACCTGATCGCCATCTACGAAGCAGCAACATGTATGACAACAGGCACTTGGTTTTTTTCAATTTACAAAACTGAACTTGAGAAAATGCAGGAACCTGGGTATACTTTGAATTTGGGGCCCATGAGTTAGCTATGTACCCTAAACAAATTATGGGGATTACCATATTTGACCAAGAACTTTGGACATTTAGGCCCCAGTTCAAGGTACCCATGCTTGTGGTGTTATGTAACTTGAGGACTTACAAAAAACAATGGCAGATAACATTGTGCAATGAAAAAAAGATGACATGGGAATTGGTAATGGTGAGATTGGCCCAGAGCAAACAGTCGATGATCTGGTGCAAGTTTCAGTGGGTACTTTAATAGATGATAGATTGAGGGAACCAAAAAATCCAATGCCAGCGTATCACCTATTAAATCTATCCACCTCCAATGTTGCCTATCACACCAAAAGCATTGAGCACATTGTTCCACCTGTCTTCACATTATGTTTGGGTCTTGTCCAGCGTTTCTTCAATTGACTGCAAATAATTAGCCAGAGTGTGACAGGGGAAACCTTGGGGAGTGTGATCCTGATCTAAATGAAAGCAACCATGGGAGATGCGTTCATGCGGTCGGCAGGATAAGGAGCTTACAGTAGCCGATCAAGAATGACGTTTTGAGATTGAGAGAATTGTTTTGAAAGGTTTCAAGCTGCTCCATAGGAAAGAACCATCTGAAGACTCCCTCAGCTGAACATGCTCCCTACCAGCACATGCGCTTGCTCACAGTAACCCCTATAGGGAGGGAATTGAAGTAAATTGGATCCAGTGCTTAGAGCGTGGAATGGCCGATGGGGATTTGGGATGGTACCATTTGGGATGCTTGGGTTTTGTAACAGTAGTTAATTAAACGTATGTTCTTCCTTTATGTTTTGTCCCTGTGTCGTATTGGGATTCAAGACAGTGGAATCACCAAGGAAGTAGTAGAACTGCAAAAAAAGAAAAACCGAAGAGGCGTGTAGATAAAGGCAAGTTATACTATATGGTCTTGCAAGGAATTCTCAATGAAATTTTATAAAGGTAACAAGTTTCATTTGAAAGCTTTCTGTTTCCACGTCACAAACGAACTTCTTCAAAACATCAATTCATTAATTTAAAATAATAAAATTACAATACAAAATTGAAATCATACCAAAAATACTACAATGATGGCGGAGATACAACAAGGCAAAGCCTAAAAGATTGCCACAAGCCACCTTTATAAAAACAAACGAGCTAAAAACATGTTAAAAAACGACATAAACAAACACGGCCATGGGGGTCCACACACCCCTACACCATACACTACACGCACACAACACACAAGAATGCTTTGTTGGGAACCACTGCCAAATTATAAAATTAAAAGCAACGGCGTGTTTGGAAGTCCTGGAGGTTCTGTAGTTTGGCAGATGTAGAGAAACCCATCAACATGTTCAGCAATTAGATGCATTTTTAATCACGAGGTGAGATTTTTGAAAGATGAGGAAGGTTTATGATTTGTTGAATATGTGCCTGCTTTAGCTTTTTGTTTCACCTCGAGGCCGTTTTTCAATGAAACTGCAACCCGATATCAGCTCGTCTGTGCACATGTGTGCCGACGGGAGGTCAGTAATTGCCAATCTTTATCCCTAAAGTCCCTGGTCTTGTCCTTTATGCATTTGTTCAAGTGCAGCATTAATATTCACAACCTTCCAAAAAGTAAACAGCACATGACTTCATGTTCTATCACCGTGCTACGTTAGAAGTTCATTGAGTAATCGGTTTAGTCTGTAGAGTGGATTAATGATTCTTAAACAGCTGTGAAAATGTAAGCAATTTCATTGGCTGATGCCCGGGTTCAATTTGCTTAATTGAACCCAGGTAGTACTCGCTGCGTATTGAAGTTATTTTAGGTTGAAGCGCTCGCGTCATACCGCCTTTTGCTACTTTGCGCGTGCTTGCCAACGTTGCATCTCGTTGCGTATGATCGTTGCGTTCAGCTGGTTATTCGATTGTTTTCACTGGGTGATTGCAGTCCTTTCTTGTTGTATTTAAGCTGTAAAGTATCCCGAAATTGGGTTAAAGATGACCTTAAATTACCTCTGCCTCGTTCTTCCACTTAAAAAAATGTTATCGCCTCGGGTTCAATTCGTCGTAAAGAGAGTACCGGTTCCCAAAATCATACCTTTATTCTCTAAATTTTGATGTCCATCTAAACAGGCAGGCATCCAGACAAGCAGGCACCCATCTGCATGATCACATAGACCCTCCATAACGTGGTTGTGGGGGCCCAAAATTGCAAGTGAACCACTTAATTACCATATAGTATGCAGTCCCTGGGCTGCTCATTTCAACATTATCCCGGGTTGGTTTAAAGCCACTTCAACACAGATTAAACAAAACCCTGTGATCTGTACCAAGGTAACACCAAATATGGTCTTGTCCTTTCTGGAAACTCACAGGTATCCCTGCCGTATTCAAAGTTGGAAGAGTTTGACATTCAGATACTAGGCCTTGCAGACCTCACCAAGGATGAAAAAGGCAGACCCTACCCATACCCATTGACATAAGAAATCCAGCCTTGTTTGGGCCAAGGCAACAGCAGCTGATTTTGGAGAATGCTAACAGCCTGATGTGTGGACCTTTCTGTACAACCACTAGGTCTGCATCATCACCATCAATACCACCACTATCATCTCAGTTGCTACCATCACTATCCTCACCAACATCATCGCTATCACCCTTATCATTGTCGCCATTGATATCTTCACCACCATGTCCTTCATTATTATCATCATTGGATATGACATCAACATCCACATCAACGTTATCGACACAGACACAAACTATGGTGACCATCAGCCACCCTTGTAACCATGCGACTTTGGATCACCCAAAGCAATATATCACTACCGCCTGTTTCATCAACAATGAACTGGTCACCAATGATTCACAGCAAATTGTTGTACAAATGCTTGAAGTTTACTCTACAGAATTTGAAAAAGGAAAATTCAATGTGGCCCCTCAAATCAGTTGTACAAGACTTCCAAATAATTGTGATTCAATGCAGTGACCTGGCAGTAGCAGAAATAGACACTTGATTGAATGCGGCATTGATGCATGAGAGAATGCATGGCCAAAAAGTGAAAATTGGGTACTTTTGTGGACTGAGGCCGATACACACCTGCTTGAAAGGGAGTTTCCATAACTCACTCGCCCACCCATCGACTCTTTTTTCTGACACACTATGACTTCGAAACCTTAACAGAATAATGCTTAATCGGTGAATGGTTTTCTGCAAATAAGTGTGTCAGGAAAAAAGTGTGTTAATGGGTCGGGTTACAGAACTCCCTGCTTGAAATATAAGAAGCAATTGGACAATCGCAAGTAATGATGCTAAATTGCTCTAATTTTCTGATACAGTACAGTACACCGCGAATGATTGCTTTTGTCAACCCATTTTTTTTAACCTCTGGGTAACTTGACAATACCTTCACAAATTTGGATTTAGATCAAGAAGTGAATATGTCTAAATCTACACAAGGTTCCCATCAGAATCAACCGGTAAAAAATAGGTGTTTGTTCTCAAATCCACTTGTTAATTGCATTCGATTGTAACACTGTTATATTGACCATGAAACATGTTGTGACTTGAGTTCCATGCCATCTCATTTACACATGACTGTGTTAATTGTTTTTCACCACCTGCAATTTAGACCTGCCAAGTGAAGATAGCCGACTTCAAAATGTGTAGGTAAAGCTTTCTTCAAGCTGGGCCACCTCACCAGTTGAGGTCATCTTATTGTAAAAGTCTCTGGCCTTCAGAATGCATCAAGGCAAACAACAAGCGACCAGATGCTGGACCAACCTCGGCTTCAGAAAGAAAAGCAGGGAATTACAGAGTATCCGAGTGTTCCTTACTAACTCGAATATTTTGTTAAAATGCAGCTCAATTCCACAGATTCACTATTGGTCTTTCTGCAGGACTTTTGCTAGCCATATTTTTTGCATTTCAAACTCATAGACTACTTTAATTACCTACAGACCATATCCACATGTTGACTCACTGTCTGGGACCGCTGGGACAACAAATGCTGACAACTAAGTTACCACTTTCATTACTGAGGTAAACATCTTGTGGACTGGTTAGGACACCAAATTTAACCTGAAGACACTCAGTATATCACAGAAATTTAGAGGTAAACCATGCTACACTACTACAGAAATGTTTTATGCCTATATTTTCCAAGATGGAGGCTGCTGGGAAGTAATATCTGTCAAAACTGGGTGGCCATGCATAACCAACCGTGGAAATAAATTGAAATTGACGATATATTATGTTTCACGGGCAGTTTTACCTCTTTGATATTTCTATGTAAAATTTATTATTCTTTGTGATAAAAAAGAACAATAAGGACCTACTGGAAAACGTGCAAGATTGATTTATCCTACGTATTTTAATTAATTCATTAAATTTTCATAATGATTGTTAACATATTATTTTGACGCAATAATTATGACATTTCTTTCAGTCTTATTAATGTTCTGGCAATGCAAAAATGTAACAAACTGACCTGACACTCTTAAGCTTCTTTGTACTGCATGCGCAAGAAAGGCTGTCGCGTTCCAAATGAGATGACATAATCATTTTAGGCCTAAAGTAATAAGACTTCAGCTCTAGAAAGCAATCTGTTTTACAGCTGCTCCTATGTGTGAAGTATGTAGGCATGAGAAAAAAAAGATGCAATGGCTTAATTGAAATTAAAAATGTGAATCATAAATGGTCATATATCAGTAGTGCAAACTCATGAGTACTTTTGGGTAATTACACACCCAGAGCTAACGAGAATCTTTTTTTTCAATTATTCTTTGGCACTTTCAAAATTTTACAATCATTACAATATCTTCATTTTGGTAGGTCCAATGCCAAAATCAAGGTTGTTCATCTATTCAAAAGCACTCATTGGGTCTATTGTTATAGTCGATGAGTCTTTGATGTTTTGCATTTTTGGATTGCATTTTCAATGTTCACACCGTGTTAGTTTATTATGTTAGTGTGTGAAGGCAATTTGCCCCGATGATGTAATTCACAGGATTTTGTTGCAAAGGAATTGTGATAATTGTCTAACCTTAAAATTTTTTACACCACCAATAAAAAATAATATCTTGCCGGATATTTGCCGTGTTTATAAATTGGGAGCTAGGCATTTCAGACACGTCTTACCAATAGCGCTGGCTGACAAGGGGCACAATTGAGAAAACAAATAGTTGTTTGTCACATAAATCAGAAAAATAAAAATGATCCGATTACAAATTCTGTATGACTTTTGATGCAGGGAAGTAGGTCTATGTTTGTTATGAGAGCTTCATGGTTTTACTCTTAACAGTGGCATTTACATGTAAATCTAGGTTCATCATAGACATGAGTCAACTTTTATGATTCATTCAAAATGCAATTTTAAAAAGGGGTTTCCAGTCCCAGTACCATCGTGCCTGATGTTTGAATGAATACTTCATCTTGTCCTAAATAACCATGGTCAACCCCAACACTTATTAAATCCTTCTCTGTTGACCAATTTGGTCGCAGTGGAGTAGTATTGCTGATGTTGCTCCCAGACAGTGGCAGGCACCAGGGGGATCATGGGGTGGGTGCAATTTTCTGAAATTTCCCCCAGTTTAAACCCTCGCTGGCCCCCAATCCCCCCCCCCCCCCCCCAGCCAAAAAATAAATGCAGATTGTGGCCAAAATCAGCGATTCAGGGCCCAGAATCATCAAATTTTAAGCCAAAAAAAAGAACAATGTGGGGCCAGGAGAAAAGGTAGGCCCAGATGCCACCATCTCTCAAGCTCTGTGCCAGGAAGAAGCACAAATACTATATTCCACTAATTTGGTTATAATCACGCTGTGATTTCAGTCTGAAAGACTATTGTTGAAGGGTTGGGCGAAGCACCTAAAAGTTGAATTTCACCTCCAATCGGTAACACCGTGTAATGAAAGTGATATGGGTTTAACGCTGGTGTTTTCAAAGCTAGGGGCATACGGTGATCGAGAGAATGCGCCAAAATGGGTTCTTGGGTGAGAGGAAGCCAAATGCTATCCTTTGGGTGAAAATTTGTCCAACCGAACAAGGGGGTCTCGAACCGCAAGTCTCCGCCTCCTTTCTGAATTAATTTAATTTGGGCATTTCTTTTGTTCTTTAGGGGATAAAGGAGGATCATCACCAAGTGTTACATCCAGATAGTGTAACCGTGATGGTGCCAAATTCCCCCAGACAACACCGACCTGATCGCCATCTACGAAGCAGCAAACATGTAGACACAGGCACTTGGTTTTTTTCCAATTTACAAAACTGAACCTTGAAGAAATGCAGGAACCTGGTAACTTTGAATTTGGGCCCAGAGTAGCTATTGTACCCATAAAAATAAAAAAATTATGGGATTACCAGTATTTGACCAAGAACTTTGGACATTTAGAGTCCCCAGTTCAAGGTACCCATGGGGCTTGTTGGTGTTAGGTAACTTGGAGGCCTTACAAAAAAACAAATTGCAGAGAACATTGTGCAATGAAACAAATATTACATGGGAATGTTGGGTGGAATTGAATAATTGGCCCATAAAGCAGAAAGAACCATTCGATGATCTGGTGCAAGTTTCAGTGGGTACTTTAATAGATGATAGAAATGGAGGTAACCAAAAATCCAATGCCAGCTTATATCACCATTAAATCTATCCACCTCCAATGTTGCCTATCACCAAAAGCATTGAGCACATTGTTTCCCCTGTCCTTCACATTATGTTGGGTCTTGTCCAGCGTTTCTTCAATTTACTGGAAATAATTAAGCCAGAGGGTTGACAGGGAACCCTTGGGGAGTGGGTGATCCTGATCTAAGAAAGATGGGAGGATGCTTCAATTGAGTCCAGGATAAGGAGCTTAAAGTAGCCGATCAAGAAGCACGTTTTGAAGATTGCAGATGAATGTTTGAAGGTTTTTCAAGGCTGCTCCATTAGGAAAGAACCAATCTGAAGACTCCCTCAGGGATACATGCTCCTACCATCACTTCGCTTTGCTCACAGTAAACCCCTATAGGGAGGGAAATTGAAGTAAATGGATCAGTGCTTAGAGCGTGGAGATGGGCCGAATGGGGATTTGGGATGGTACCATTGGGATGCTTGGGTTTTGAAACAGAGTAATAGTGAAAAGATGATCATTTTTATTTGTCCTGTATGTGAAGACATGTGTAATCACCAAGGAAGGTATAATAAAATTGTCAAAAAAGAAAAACAGAAGAATTCGTGTAATAAAGGCAAAGGGAGATATATGTCCGCAAAGGGAAGCTCAATGAAATTAGAAAGAACTATGTCAAGATATGGGGCAGGTAGAAAGGGAATCATCATATCCTATTCATATCATATCAGTTATTTTTCCATCAAATTACCTACAAAAATGAAATCAATACCAAAATACATACAATGATGGTGGAGATACAACAAAAGGCAAAGCCTAAAAAGCATTGCACCACCTTAAAAAAGCAAACGAGTCTAAAACAGTTAAAACGACATAAACAAACCCCCATCCCCACCCCCCTACACACATACACTACCGCACACACACCCAAGAATCTTTTGTTGGAAACCACTGCAAATTATAATGGAAAGCAGCAGGCTGTTGTTGTAAGTCCTGTAGGATTACTGGTATTTGGGCAGATGTAAGAAACACCATCCAACTGTTTAGCAAGTAGATGCATTTTTAAATACACTGAGGTGAGATTTTTGAGAAGATTAGAAGTTGATGATTTGGTGAATAGGTGCTATGACTTTAGCTGTTGGTTCCCAACTAAGTTTGAGAATGAACCCAAACTCCATACACTAGGGTGTGCAGTGCCAAGGTGTGCTATCAGGTGGCGAACTTTAGGCCTTCTCTCAGAGCATGGTCTGGAGAGTTTGCATGCAGCTATTAATGCTGATGAAAGAGTTTATTGTAGGGGTAGGAAGTAGGTCAGAGCAATTAAAACTCATATTTGAACATCATGGGCAACGTGCAATGGCAAATAAAGATATGAATAAACCAATGCCTCAAAAGTTTGAGTTGCTAACAGGTACAGCAATCATGATGGAGTTAGAAAATGCTCATTATGTAGCTTTATTTCAAGCAAATTAATGCAACACCTCTCCAACTTTCCTCTTGCAACATATTCAAGTATATTTTAAGATGTTAATTTGTGTGATACCACTCAAGAGAATTAGTTGCATGTGACCATTATTCAGTTTTTAACATCTTTTTAATATTCAATCTATTCTGGATGAAATGTGTTGACAATGAATCAACAACGGTACGCTCCTGTACAAGAGGATACGGTGAGTTGTTGAATCTATATTGAACACTATTTTCATATATTTTAACATAATAACTGATTTCATCTTTCAGATGGCGTATCTCATAGCCAAAGTTATGACTCCACCCATCAAAAGCTGCTGGGTAGATGTTATCACTTCCATCTACAGCATACATACAGCCAAAATACTAGATGAATCTCAACTCAAGATGAACAAAGAGAATACTGTTAAAATATGAAATGAAAGATGATATTCTGATCAAGACAAAGGTAAACAGACATGATTCAATTAGCACAACTATCAACTAGAATGTCGCGGTTCTTGGCTTTTGCGCTCGCTATATTCAAAGAAATAAGCTGTGAGCCTCTCCATGACCTTTGACCTTGGCTTATGACCTTATAACCTCATTGTTAAATTACACAGAATATAGCTGTAGCCATTCCATGACTCTGTGACCTTGGCATATGACCATAAGATCTCATCACATATTAGGATCCCTTGTTGCACCTAACACAAGTTTGGTTCCAATTGAACTTCAACTTTTAATCAGTCTATTTTACATTTTAGCCCACTTTTCAACTTGACCTCACATGACCTTTGAACCTTTGCACCTGACTATGCACCAATTCATAGATTATATAATAATTATTTAAATTGTTTACTAAAGTTAATTTAGTAGCTAATTACTTTTGTCATTACAACTTTGCTGTGTATGATGTGGCGCTAACACTATATGACTTTCTGGCAGCTAAAATTAAACAAAACCGAACAACTCAGTTCATAATACCGTTTATATTTCCTGTCTGTACTCTGATAGATTTAACATATCAAACGCTAGCCTGATGATATCGCCTGGTAGGAATACAAGTGTCATTTCCTCTCACAACTACTCGGGTCCTCTTTTAAGTCTTGCAGCAACTACTACACACATACTGCAGTAGCCTTCTCACTCATAATGAAAGGAGATTGGATCCTATTGAGCGAGAATGATATCAAAACAACAGGCTTTGAAAAATGGCAGCAGGGTGGCCAACAAAGATTTCAATAGATACGTATAAGAGAGCAGAACAGATTAAGCTTACCTGGTGAGGTCAGAGACAACCCTACTAACTGTAAGTATACTAAGACAATGTTCATGTTTAAAAGCAGACTTGAATGTATTCCATATCACGAAGATAGGAATGCTATATAAAATTGGTGTTAATTTAATCCCCCAACTGAAAGCACTGATTGGACCATATCATTTAATTACCTAATTTGCATAGTAAGGAATAATATTGTTTTAAAAATAACAAGAAGAAGCATGATAAACATTAATCTTTGGCGATTGTTAATATAATGACCAGCAGTCACAAGAATACGTGTTCAGCCCAGCACAACAAGAGTCTTTCAAATCAGAAATGTCTTTGGAAGCTGGATGCATCCAGGAGTGCCATGCTCCAAAGATTCACTAACTTGGAAAAAGTAACTTGGTTCTTCCGAGGAACTCCAGGGCATGGACAACTCTGTTGAATTGGATTCAGACCACTACATCCTTAGTGTATTTCAGACCACCGATCTGCATGCATTCAAATGCAAACCATGCAAGAGGCAACAGTTTGAAAAGGAAAAAAATACATGGTCCGTATGCACAAAACTGGACTCAGTTAGTCATGGACTAAGTGAAAATTAAATTCCTTAAAAAGTAACACTTGCTATAAAAATATTTGACAATTTATGTCATTGCTTAAAGACTTATTCTGAAATTTGTTCAATTTGACCATTTGTCTGTCTTTGGAACATATGTATTTTTTTTCAGACAAACAAAAATAGGTTTGTCTGGGGTTAACTAACTTAGTCCCAGACTAAAACTTTTTTTTTTGAAAAATAATTGCAATGATCTAAATGAGTCAACTGAACCAAACTGTTAACATTTCAACATGAACTACAATCAAGGAAAAAAGTGTTGGCACATTTTGCTATACGTCTCAATGATTTTCAAAGTTTCCCCCACTCAATGTTGGAAGGGAAGGGTATAGGGAGAGATTTTCTTAGCACATTAGACTTGAACCTCACTTGCTGCAATTGCTACTCCTATAAACGGTTGAATGGAAACAAAAGAACTCATACATTCCAACAACTTTTTTCCTTGATTGTAGATTTCTCCCAATATTATATTTTTTCAAAATTTGAAATTTCACAACAGTCTGGGACTAACTTAGACATTTTTCGTGCATACAGACCCAATACAAATTCCAGATTGAGCTATCAAACCAGTTTAAAGAACTTCATTGTGATGACACAACAACTCCAATCACAGAAAGATACAACCAGTTTGGAAAGGTTATTGTAGCAAAAAAAAGGTGGATGGCAAGTGCGAACCATGCGGCATGCCAAATTATGTGACGGATGAAAATAAATTTGACCCTCGTGACCAACTGATTAGGCATTACACTGAATCAATTACTACAAAGCAGAGAAGATGAAAGAGGAGATAACTCGCCTGTGACTTCAAACAGAAACGTGATCATCCGCCCATTGATAAAAATCGGATTAATTTGATTGCTTCGCTAATGCGATAACAAGCTTGCCAAGTCGGCGACCTGTTCACTCTTCACTGCGCATGCGCTACCCCTGACCAAACACGGTAACCCGGAAGTCATTTTCACACTTGCGTCCACTGCTGAATGAACAACATCGTTTCGTGAGACTATGGCATTCAAATGGGACGATTTTACGTAGGGAATGACATAGATGATTTAGAATTTGATGACACAGTACAAAGGTATACAACAAGGTGTTGATGAGAATCAAAGACCATCAGTTGATCCCAGTATTACGAACAACCAAGCTGGCTTTCGGTCTGGTAGAAGCTGCTCACATCAAATACACATCCTAATATGATTATTCAAGAAAACATCAGGACATTAGATACGGCATCTTCCTTGGTAATTCTTTTTTTACTTGGGATAGATCTCTAGAAGTCATATACAGTATATCCATTGACTCGTAAGATAAAGCTTTTCAAATTACGTGTGACTGTACGCCGTGTGTGTGTGTTAATCCTGTGTACTAGCCTATGTTATGGAGAACATTTTTAATTAATACATCTGTGACATCCATGTTACATTATAGGAGTAATGCTTGAGCATTACAATATGTGTGTTATAAAGTGCCATGAAATCCTGCGTACACAATAATGCCACATCTGAAGTTATATTCATAAATTACTAATCAAAGTAAAAGAATTTGTGGCGGCTACATAATGAAAACTATGCATTTTACCATTTTAAATAACAGCAAACTTCCATTCCACGTTCTTATCAAACTTCAACCATAGAAGAAAACCAGATTGAAGCTTCTGAATCATCATAGAGAACAACTCTTTTGACGGCCATGGGTACGGTGGGATGTCAATGAACAATCAAGTCTCCCAGACCCAAAGAGTTGCAGATATTATCTAGGCCCAATGGAGAAAATGTTTGAACAATCAGCAAAAGTGGACATTAAGAGGGGGGATTCAAGAAACGATTGGTAAGATCAGTAATCAGATATCATCCGTGGCTTGGGCTGTGCTTACCATTTTTTTTAGATTAAACAACCCACAGCTACCTGCCTAGAGGCTAGACATTGTCTACAAATCTAGAGCAAGCTCCAGCCAGAATTGCCTATTTGCTCCCATACGAAATTAAAAAATCAAAAAACTTTTATATTTTATTGAAACTATACACTTCACACAACAAGCAATCTATTATGTAGCAGTTACCCGTAGAGATAGTACTAGGCCTATAAGCTGCTCCTACTATGCCGTCGACTTCGACTAGAAAATAGACATATAACATTAATTTTAAGTTAATGTTTTGTGAAAAATTAATAAATTGCATTCGATACCATGGAAAACAGCGACATTAAAAGCCATCTGAAAGTTCTTGTAGCACTCATTATTTGCCTTTCCCCTAGTTCAGGTGCTTAAGCCTCATTGGAGGACATGACATATGAGAACCTGGGCACCAACATGCTCTGGTCAGGCTACAACTTTGTGAGAACTTTGAGTGAAGGAGCGGGAAACGGCATTTGAAGAGTCCACTGCTGAAAGTCATTAAGAAAAGTACATGATTTGAATATAGTTAAATTAGCTTGTGCCAAAATTTACTCATATCAGTAGATTTATGTCCATTTTTTTGTTCGTGTCTTTCAATGAAACTGACGATACGTTAACACTCTTAAAAATGTCTGTTTATGTGACGGATGAAAAAATTTGACCCTCATGACCAACTGCTTAGGCATTACACTGAATCAATTGCTACAAAGGTATACAACAGTGTTGATGAGAATCAGAGACCATCCCAATATCCCAATATTACTGTCTGTTCAATTAACTTCGATGTCTGGTTTTTATGATTTTCCAAAAATACATTTTCCTTCCAAAATAACAAGGAAAGAAAGTTGTTATTCAACATTGGACCAACAAGATCATTGGGTTCCCAAATCGAAAAATGATTTCTTCTTTGGATTTTTATATTCAATTGACACTGATATTTATTGTCAAACGACAACAAAACTTGGTCCAGGAGACAATATCAACTTTTTGACTCTGAAAACTTGACCGGCAGACGCCATTCCACACGAATTAGGTCGCTTCAAACATCTGACAAACAATTTT
Source organism: Ophioderma brevispina (assembly GCA_023653785.1). Taxonomy (NCBI): domain Eukaryota; kingdom Metazoa; phylum Echinodermata; class Ophiuroidea; order Amphilepidida; family Ophiodermatidae; genus Ophioderma; species Ophioderma brevispina. Next base: position 12,115 of record JAMKCH010009558.1, on the reverse strand, counting down.
GATTTGTGGACTGGACCTTTTAACTTTGATTTGAATCCTGTTTGAACAAAGTTGCATTATTCATTTCATCCAGTCAAGTGGCAACAATAGGCCAGATTGATTCACGATCAATGCCTATTAATAAGGCCTTTATCGTGAGATCATCTTCCGACGCCAACCTTTATACTACTAAGTGGAGTCATGAACCTTCCACAAAACTATTACTATGGTGCCAAACCTTTATTCGCTCATTTTTTCAAAAGACAGTGAAATACCCCGATTTCAATAGATTTGAAGGTTTAATAATAACTATATAAAAACACAAAAAAACACCATAAAATTAAAAAAAACCAACAACTTTCTTTTTGGGATTTTATTTAAAAAAAAAACCTTTTTGAATTATAAAACCGGACATCTAAGTAATTGAACAGACAGTAAGAACACCAATCTGGCTTTCGGTCTGGTATAAAGCTGCTTTACAGACAAAAATACACATCCTAATATGATTATTCAATAAAACATCATGACATTATGCAAAGGTTCTTGCTGTATTCTTTTTTGAATTGGATAAGATCTCGGAGTATATATTATCCATTTTACACTAAGATAAAGCTTTTCAACATCACTGTGACTGTACTCCCGTGTGTAGGAATCCTGGGTACTAGCATGTGTTATGGGAACATGATTAATTAATACATCTTTGACTCATGTACATTGATACAGTAAGCTGAGCATCAAGCGTCTGACCGGCTGAGCAATGTTACACCAAATGACCGCTGACTTGGACCATTTAGGTCAACATGACATTGACCCCCTGTCTGACCTTTGACCTGGCCACAGGCGTCAAATATGTAATTTTTTGTTCCAAAATTATCTCTGCACAGCATCACGCCGATATCACCAAACTGGTTCAGAGGAACACTGGACCCTGCTTCATTAGTGTGTTCGGGATAAGGAGTCAAGGTCATTAAGGGGGTCCATTTCCGGTTTAAAAGCCAAATTGTGAAAATAGTCAAAGACTCGCTGCCCTTCCAATTAAGTAACATAGTGCCTTCATTAGAGCACTCAGTGTTACCAGGGGCAGGTCTTCCGTTGTCCACAGTTTCAGGATCAAGGTCATTAAGGGGTCCTTCCGGTCACAAACAAAAATCTTCCAAAATATTCAAAAATTTTATCTCAAATCCAAACATCGTACAGTAATTTAACTTTCAGATTGCATTCATGTTACCTGGTGTATGCAAAGTATTTTTATTTTGGAGGTCAAGGTCCATTTAAAGGTCATTTCCGGTTTTAATGGGTTTGTTATACCGGGATCAAAGGTCACTAAAGGAAAGGGGGTCAAAAGGATGTCAATTTTGCCAAAAATTTAGCTAAAGACAGAAGACCAAATGGATTTAGCTCACCTATAGAGGACATATAAAGCCCCTTTATTACTACAGTGATGTAACTTTTAGTAGAAGAGGTCTATGATGTCCCGACCCCCAAAGTCAAAGTTAAAGGTCAAAATTTACAAACAAGCTCCGATTGAACTGAAATTTGACAGGAATATCCCTCGTGATTATCGTACATACAAGAAAAATTAAACAAGTTGACCCGATTCGTGACCCAGGAGTCACGTTTTTAAAGGTTGGAAAGGTCAAATTCCCGACATGCTTGGATTTAGTTGAACTCAACCTTTCAGCACTTCCACTGCGTCTAGCTCAGTCATTGTTTAACGTATTCTGACGTGAGAACGTACATCAAATGACCGCTGACTGGGACCATTTAATGTCACATGACATTGACCCGTCTGACCTTTGACTGGCCACAGGCGTCAAATCTGTAATATCATGTTACACAATTATCTTCTTCTACAGCATTACGGCGACGCCGAATCAACCAACTGGGTCCGAGAACCACTGACCCTTGCTCATATAGGTGTTCAGGGATAAGGAGTCAAAGGTCATTAAGGGGGGTCATTTCCGGTTTTAAAAAAGCCAAAAATTGTGAAAAATATTCAAGATCGCTTGGGCCCTTACAATTACGCACAGAGTGACGTCATTAAGCACCGCATTGTTACCAGGCATGGTCTTCAGTTTCCACAGTTTTCAGGATCAAAGCTTAAGGGGTCCCTCCTTCCGGTCAAAAACAAAAATATCCCAAATATCAAAAATTTTATCTCAAAAGCCAAACATCGTACATGATTTAACTTTCAGATTGCATTCAATGTTACCTTGTGTATGCAAAGTATTTTTAATTTTTGAGTCAAAGGCATTTAAGGTCATTTCCTGTTTTAAGTTTTTTTTTTAAACAAAATACACAAACATGTTTGTGAAAGGGGTCAAAAGGTCACTTTGCCAAAAAATGCTAAAAGAAGACCAAATTGGAATTATCTCCCCTATAGAGACGATAAAGCCGTTATTAACTACAGTGATGTAACAGTTATAGTAGAAGAGGTCTATGATAGTCTCGACCCCTCAAAGGTCAAGTAAAGGTCAAAATTTACAAACAATCTCCGCTTGAACGAAATTTGACAGGAATAATCCTCGTGAATATCGTAAATACAAAAAATTCCAGTTGACCCGATTCGTGGGACCCAGGGTTCCGTTTTATGAGGTGGAAAGGTCAAATCCCTGACATGCTTGGATTTAGTTGAAACGCACCTTTCAACACTTCAACTGCGTCTATCTCAGTCATTGTTTCACGTAGTGTTACCAGACTTACAATCAAATGACGCTGACTGGCCATTTATGTCACATGACATTGACCCCTGTCTACCTTTGACCTGGCCACAGCGTCAATATTAATGTTAAGTTACAAATTATCTTCTTCTCCATTACGGCGATATCAACTAAACTTTTTCCGAGGAACCACTGACCACTTCGTCATATAGGGTGTTCAGGGATAAGGAGCAAGGTCATTAAGGGGGGGGGTCATTTCCGGTTTGAAAGCCAAAAATTGTGAATTTTTTTTTAAATCGCTGTCCGTACAAATTACGTGAACAAAGTGACGTCATTAGAGCACTGTATGTTACCGGGCAGGGTCTTCGGGTTGTCCCATTTCAGGAGCAAGGTCATTACGGGTCACTCTTCTGGGTCAAACCAAAATATTCCAAAATTTTTCATATTTTTTTTTATCTCAAAACCCAAACAGTGGGTGACTGAACTTTGAGATCTGCGTTCATGTTACCTGGTTTTTTTTGTATGCAAGTATTTTTTATTTTGGGAGGCAAAGGTCATTTAAGGGTCATTTCCGGTTTTAAGGTAAATAATTTTCAAGATTTTTAATCTCCAGAACCAATCCATAGTAGATTTTTTTTTATTTGCATTGCAACAATGCATTTTTTTGTTGTGTACACGAGTTTTTTTATAACTACCGGGATCAAATGTCATTTAAGGTAGTCAAAAGTCAATTTTTGCCCAAAAAATAAAAAAATAAGACCAAATTGGATTTATCTCAGCCTATAGAGGAAGATAAGCCTGTTATTGCTGCAGTGATGTAGCATTAATAGTAGAAGAGTCTACGATAGTCTCGACCCCAAGGTCAAAGTTCAAGGTCAAAGGTCAAAATTTACAAACAGCTCCGATTGAACTGAAATTTTGGACAGGAAGAATCCTCGGGATATCGTAATACAGAAAATAACAGTATTGACCCTATGCGTGACCCAGGGGTCACGTTAAAGAGGTGCAAAGGTCAAATCGCTGACATTCTTGGATTTAGTTTGAAACCTCAATTGGATAACGTTCCTATAACGGTGTTAAACCACGTAACATTACATTATGACGATTTGTGACATTTGGTCATTTACAGGGGTCAAAGGTCACTTAAGAAGGGGCACATTAAGGGGTCACCAGTCCTAAATTAGGCCGCCTGGTGTCATGTCCTCAGCATGCACTATTGTTACTATTTGTTTCTAATAATATGAACTTGTGGTACATTTAATTACCCTTTGGCCTTTGGGAGCCGTTTTTTTTTTAATCCCCTGCTGAAAAAGCATTAGGGGAATATTGTGATAAGCGCGCTTGTCTGTATGAATCCAGTTTTTCACGTCTTCTGCAAAAGTTGGGGTTAATAAATGGGGGGAGGAGGGGTTCCTCCTAGGTGGATGATTCAAAGGTCATCTGAGTTGTGTGTGTGTGGTGTGTGGTTTTGTTTGTAATAATCTGTTCAAACACGGACTCACACCAAATTTAACCTTTTACAACCGTGGACTCCCTCCAAAATGGGGGACGTCCCTCGGTTTAGAGTAGATTGTTTCCATGCTTGTACATGCCACCAGAACGTTTTGTGACTGGTCTGTGAATATCTGTTCATAGGATCGTATTTACTGGCATGCAGTCAGTGAGCTCGTGTAACTGGTGGATGGTGAATGACAAAATCTGTGTTCCAGGACTCCATTTACCAGAAGTGTGAACAAATGTATTGCATGAATTGTTAAAAAGGGTAGGGTTGAACATTTTTAGTTAAAGGGTGGGGGGAAAATAAAACAGGGAGGGTTGACCCGGACTGTCAAGGACAGGTGTCGATTGATGCAGGTCTTTAACTTGATTATAACATAGCTAAAGGACTATGAAGCCGATGAATAAAGTATATAATTAAAGTGAATGATGATATCTATCAGTTAAACTTTAAAGATGGTCTTAGAGTACTTCTTTGTTATTGCCATTTAACTAGTGCCAAGTACGGGTGGAAAATGTACATACAATACCAAAGAAAAAAAAATAGGACTAATGACTGATGAAAACGACTGTATCCACCAAGAATGGCATCTCAAAGTACAACTCAGTACTGTCAGGGAAATCTGATTCTTGGTTATGTTGAATTTGGGGCCAGGGGTAGAATTTTGTCGCTGTGTGCGAGAATCAGTCATTGATCCAAAACCAAATTTTGTGGGAATCATCTAATTCGCTACTGTGCTAAGTTCTGAAGTTTAAGAGAATCAACATTGATTCACGCAAATCCGTTTACGAGATCGATTCTCGCCGAAATTTTAGCCCTGGGGGGATGATTAAATTTTGACGGGTTACAAATTTTGGATCCTCAAGGATTTCTTCATTTGATTGTGATTAGTATCAATTCTTTTTAGCCTATGGAAAACATTGCAATTTCTTTCTCTCTTTTGGTCAATTAGTTCGTTCATATGTATTATGGCAGCAGGTGTGGATATATCATCATTACAGTGATTTTTCTATTCAAATTCTGGTAGGATAAAAATACATATAATTAGCATTGGATTTAATTCATGGCAATGCAGGTGAATCAAACTGAGCTACAAGGTATAGCTCTAAGGCTATAGTTTGTACAGACCTTTTAGTTAATATGAAAAATTTAAAGCTGAATTATGGACAGGCTTTTTTAATAAAGGGTTACAATCTAGAGAAAGTTGAACATTTTTCAGGTCCTCTGAACCAGAATATAGTTTTGAATAAAGCAGCATGTATAATGATGATGAATCTTGTTGCACAATCTGGCATGCCAATTAGCATGGCTTGCATTAGGTAGATAAAATTGGTATTAAAAAAAAAAGGTTAAATAAGCTGAGCTGAGATACTTGTCTTAGCTTGATGTTGGAGTGAACATTGGCACTGCCAGACTTTTTTCTGGGGGGAAAAGTGAAATTTTTGGGTTGGGGGGTCCAGGGGTGGAAGTGAAATTCTTGGAAGTACAACATCAGCAATTTTGGAGATTTTGAACCAAATTTGGTCCAAAATCGTGATTTTTGCAAAAAGTGGCCAATTTTTAGCCTAAAATCGCTGATATTAGCTGGCAAATTGGGGGAAAGAATTAAAATGGTCCCATCCCACGTACCCCCCCCCCCCCCCCCCCGGGCACCGCCACTAGTGATGTCCACTTGCACCTAGCGCATACTTTTCAGGTTTGGACGCCATACCATGTTTGTATGACTATTTATATGTACTGCACTGACATCACTCAAATCAAGCTTCAGTGTGACAAGTATAGCAAACAGGCGTATGGCCAGTGCACTTGCCACCATACTGTAGTCCAGGTCTACCCCAGGGCCCATAGCAGAAACACTAGCCTTATGGCACATGAAGTTTTCCTGAAGGTGGAATTACAAATCTAATTTGATGATGATCTATTGTTAATGTTAGATATATGCAATCAATTTGAAAATTGTCACATTTCAAATAAACATTTCAAAACTGTATTTTTGTTTTTTCTTCAGTGAACTTTGGTTTTTAGGTTTGTTTTACTTAGGAATGGAATGGGTTGCAGCTGCCTAATTAATTATAAGTATAGATATTTGTGCACCTGAGCTATGTCATGAGGACACAAAGCAGTCACTAAGTTGTATGTAATATATGTGATATCTAGCTGGTAAAGTTACTAAAATTGCTTAATTTGAAGACTCATTGATAATTGCCATATTACTATGCCAAAGGTATGCAGCATTGACAGAGCTCGGGTGCAGGGAGCCAGCGTGCCCCTAATGATGGCAAAGTGTACCAACATTTTTCATGCGAATTTTGACTCTATTAGATGGTATTTTATTCAAACAAAATAAGTAAAATTTTTTTTCACATCCAAGTTTTGAATCCAAACTGTGAAATTCAATTTCCTAAACGTGCAGCTTGTAATACATTAATGGTACTATGACCAAATGTGAAATGAGTGGCAAGTAATATATTTTCTGTCCTTTGAGATATATAAAGAACTTTGGGACATGAAAAGAATGAGAGCATAGGAAAATGTTGATCCCAGAATGACCTTGAACCTTTATTGCCCTTACTAAAGCCTCACCCACAGATAGGGCAAATATGACCAAAACGTGTTCGCACGCGGAGACCGTGCTTTGTTATGGGTTTTAACCCGGAAGTAATATCTCATGAATTTTCCATAGGGAGCATGGACAAATGAATTTTACATGGGTGCCTTTCAAGAAGTCAGATTTAGGAAAATGTGTTGATTAGTTTAGAAGAAAAAGATTTGTATTTAGATCCGTATAGGTAAAGATAAAAGTCGCGAACGTGCATTGTAGTTATTGTTCGTCAAGATTTCCAGAGTTAAAGACAGTGTGTTTACCAAATCATGAACATCTACATTCGTTTTTGCATGCGAAAACACTGTTACAAATCCGTATAGGTTTCTTTTCACCTTCGACGTACGGCGTATTAAGCCACTTGACTAGTTATGAGGGCGTGATACAACTTAGGCTAAGGCCTACATAATCGCGTGACCTTGTTGTAGACATTTTATTCGTGCTCTGGTAAGTTGACCTCGCTGATATCGCTGGTGCCTCTACTCTTTTGCACGTATATAACCAGCGAGTTCTAACTATCTGCAAAGCGCATGATCGGCAAGGTACCAGTCTAAGTCCGAACATTGTGGTAATGGGATACAATAATTAACAGTAAGTACTACAGCCAACATAGGCGCAAAAACTTCACGATTAACTGTGTTACGCATATTCAATTTCTGTGTGTCAATATGTGGCATAAAAGTCCTTGATAAAATACAAACACCATGAAGTCAAGTGATGCCACAAACAAAGTAATAGGAGCGATGTGTATTAAAGATGTGATGACCAAAGTCCGGACATGAAATGACATAAAGATGTTAAACATGAGAGAGTGTACGTAATCTACCGTCCTTAGAGGATCATGTATAGGGTATGACCAGTTAACAGCATGCTTTCGTAAACATGTTAGGGCCTGTATCTTGAAATAGTCGGCTGACTGTTACACACTGGGCAATGTATCTGTTAGAGTTTTAATACATGGGCCATAACGATGGCAGGCATGGATTGGCAGTGAAACAAAAGGAAAGTGACGTAGGATGTTAACTGGTTATTGAGGCCGAGCTTCATTTTGAGTCATTTTATCAATATATTAAAAAAATTAAGCCACCAACGGAAAACCACTAGCAGAAATAAGAAAGATCTTATGCTATATTTTTTAAGCATTTTATTTCAGGTTCTTGCAAAATTGTTACTCTACGTTTTACAATTAAAAGGTGACAGCAAACATGAAATGCGGTTGTATACAATGCGCAATTAGTCATAATGTGTTACTATCACAACACACACATCATAAAGTACTGTAAATATCACAGTGCAATTTACAGCAAAATACTGTAAAAAATGAAAAGAAAATTACAGGATCGTAATTTCTTCCATCGGCCGCTCGAAACTCCGGATGGGAGGACACTCTAAACCTGACGTAGGCCCCTATCGGTACGGCCTATCCTTTGCCAAGATCAGCTCGGATATCAGCTATGTATTGGGTAAAAGGGGTGTTTCAATTGGGCCATAATTACTTAAAAATATCATTAGAATATAAAAACAATAGATAAAAAACAAACAGCAGTGGTAAAAAGTAAAATCACCTCCCAAAGTTGTAATTTTAGGAATTAGGCCATGTTCTTGAATTTTGCAACATGAATGCGAAACCAGACCCCTACTCCTCTTAAATTGAAAGATTGAGGTGAGGGAAAAGTCAAATTAGATTGAGAAATCAGTATTAAAGATCGAAAAATCAAACCAAATTCCATTGAATTTTCAATCGATTTTAGACGTTCCCTAAACTCAATTCTTTAGATTGATTTTTTCAATCTTTGGTTTTAAGAGAGTATACGCCGGGGGAAAATTCCACAAAAGGTCGAAAAGGTCCACTTATTGCTTGATTTTGTGGGATGAAAGTGTCAAATTGAGAGAAAATTTGACAAGAAAGGCCCATTTTAGGGTGATGAGTGTTCAAAAAAGGACCGGGGGGTTGATTCACTTATACCAAAAAGTCCACTTTTTCGATGGGGCTCCTGCCCCCCCCCTCCCAAAAGGAATTCCTGCGTTGGCCCTGCCTCGAGCAAAGAGTAGGCCTATATTTACATTCGACATATAATTATTATCTCATTACAATTATTGTTTGAATCATGCAGCCCAGGGCACGTAGCCAGGTACATCTGTAGGCAGCATTGTGGTTCGGAGGGTGCAAAAACGCGGTCAGGGAAAAGTCAGCCCGACCAATGAAAAAAAATCGCCACGATTGGAGGGTAGGTCCAAAACGGCTGCTTTTGCCTCAAAGTTTCCCAAATTTTGCCGCAATTTCTTTCAAGGGGTACCTGCCACCAACCGCATTTCCCCCATGATTGACTAAGTCACTTAGTGACCACTTTTCTCCGAACCCGCTAGCAAATGATTGGGTCTTTGGAGTGGGAGTTCTTTGGCTGGCCCACGTTGCAGTAAATTTCCTCCTGGCTCATTATAGATAATGTTGGGGTGAAATATTGATAGCTCCTGACTTAAAACGTTTAAGCGCTTGAGGGCATAGTGAAGTGTGAATTGGGGACAGCGAAAAAGCAAATAGGCCTTAAAGAGATGGCTTGGAGAAAATTTGTAATGGTCGCTTAAGTTTTGCATGATGTGAATAGTGATCAAAACCAGTTTATTTCGCTCCACTTAAAATCAGCAGCGGTTCATTTTGCAGTAATGTTCACCTGCTTCATAGCTCATGTGAGAAAGGGGCCTAATTCTTGACAGCTCTTGATTTAACACATTGTGGGCAATCTAAAGGATCAAATAAGGAGAAGGCTGGGAGGAAAATATTGTATGTCTCTGAAATATTGCGTAATGGAAAGAGTGATCATCCGTTTAGTTGAACGCTCCCATTCAAATCAGTTAGCGGCAGCGCGGGCAACCGCTAGTGATTGTAAAGCGGCAGTCACCAATGGGTCCAGTGGCAACGTGTAAACTTGGGGACGATCGAAAATGGTGGCTGTGTACTTGTGTAACGGGAATTCTAGCAATATGCACGAACTGGGACCAAATTTCAAATTTAAAGGGAGCACTTTGTTATCCGCAACCTCATCCCCAGACTTGCCATCATTAGTATCATAATCAATATTGGTTCATAACGTTAGCTATGGGAATTTGGTGGGAATTTCAACATTTTAAAAAAGTAAAATTTATACAGTTGTATTTAAAATTTAATTAAAACATCCTATTCCGCAGTGATAGAGTTGTTTTCTTGCTAATAGTGCTTTAAAAGTGTAATTGTGATTTGGATCGGAGAAATGAAGTGATTTTTCTCCCCATTGTGAATTTGTCGCTCTCAATGGTTCAAAATTCTGCAAACATTTTGATGTTTTGGTAGCAATTTTGGGCCTTTAAATGCAATAGATTTTTGATTTTATTTAATCTAGTATGTGTAAGGTTTTTAATATGACATGTCATGAATGAGGATACCTGCCACAAAAACATGATAATTACTGATTGACCGTGCAATTCCGTTGTAAAGGAATTTTTTTGTAGATTCAGTACAATTACAAACTCTTAAGTCCAAACATCGTGTTTTAAAACTCCACAGTGAACATCTTGAAGACCCACCCTCAATTCTAAGCGGGAGCTACTCACAGAGGAACCTTCCTTATGGCAAGCACAAAATTTTGTATCCTGCAGCTGAACGTTGAGGGTCTCACCCATGCTAAGCGTGACATTATCTACAGCTCTCCAGGGAGATCGGAGTGAATATCCTCCTCCTCCAAGAAACTCACTGCGAATATGGAAGAGGAGCTGCAAATCGAAGGTTTGACCTTATTTGCCTTCATTCCCGCACAACCAGCATGGGATAGCTTCCACTATGTGAAGCAAGGCATACAAGGTGAGATCAACCCTGCAATCTTCAATGAAATCGCGATCCAGTGGATAAAATTTGAAGCAAGGGAACACACTTCACCAACTCTATAAGCCACCACCAGATGAGGCAGGACTTTCCAACTCCATTCCAGTAGTTCAGCGGAGCTCCTCTTCGTCTCGGAGATTTCAAACTGTAAAAATACAGCATGGGGATACTCCAATACTGGACCAATGGCAAAGCGGCTCTTGAATGGACTGAAGCCCAAGACCTCCAAATGCTGTTTGATAGTAAGGATCCACCTACTTTATTTAGAGTCATGGGACATGGACCTGTCCCGAACCTGTCAACCAGTCACCAGCGACAATCCGATCCCGCTGATCCAGAACGGTCCTCCTAGATTTCCTAGATCAGGGTCATTGCCCTATCATGGTCACCAGTGACATCAGGGTCACGATCTCCAGCCTCTACAGAAAGATATGGAATTTCAGGAAAGCAAACTGCGTCCAAGTGTGGTTCAAACAATCACCAGCGAACTGTCATCCACACTGCTGCCAGACCCCCTGGCTTCATCTAACATCAACGAGCATATTCTGACTCCTGCTCCATGCTCCACCAAGCAGCTAAATGTTCCATTCCAAGAGGCAGGAAGGAATCCCTACACCCCCCTGTGGGACAAGGAATGCCAAAAGGTATACAAAGAGGTATTGTAATACCAACTGCGATACTGAGGGAACAGCAAAGGGTAACCAGCTACTGGATCTGCTTGGCCAAAGAGACGCAACATATGGAGAGGAGATATCAATTATCAACTTACCAACTCAGCGCAACCCTGGCCTGGAACACCATCAACAAGCTCAGCGGCGTAGCTGTCCAGCTAAGCAGTGTCCTGTCTTTGAAAAACTCCATCGCTTCAGTACTTGTAAAACAATGGAAAGTGCAAGACCACACTCCACAGGCGGGGGCCCACTCTCGTGCGGTTAATGCAGAGATTAAACAACTTCTGCAAACCTCTTCATCGTCAAGCCTCATGTCTCAACCATTCACTACGATGAAGATCACCGAAGTCAATTAAAGTTCTCAAGAATGGAAAGCTCCTGGCAACAAAACCCATACAGTACAGAATTCTTGAAGAATATGGCCACCGAAGCTGTGCGATGGCTCCAACTCCTCCTTTCTACTTGTATGGGAACATTAACTATTCCCTCCAGACGGAGGGATCTTCAAAGGTCATTGCAATCCTGAAGCCCAAGAAACCAGCAAATGACCCCAAAGAGTTACAGAGACCATCTCGCACTATGTCACATCATCTATAAGCTGCTTGAGCGCCTGATACTTGGCAGGATCAATGATACGTCGAGGCAAATTTCCTGCTGACTCCTTTGAGTCTTAGAAACAGTTGCTGCAGAAAAAACCTAATCACTGTAAGCCAATTCTTCCACCGATGCCACTGAAACTCAGCAAATCCGAAGCCGTCAGCTCTGTTTTCCACCTGGCAAATCGCTGCGCAAAAAGAAGAAAAAAAAAAACCTCTAAACATCAACCTAGATGGAGAACAACTGTCACAT
>JAMKCH010009557.1:0-46492 GCA_023653785.1 Ophioderma brevispina | reverse complement strand
GCTGCAATTATTAGGTGATACAACTGTTACGCAAAACAGTGCAAGCTAAGTTTCTGGAAGTTTGGATGGCTACAAACGCAGAATCTGCAATTACCGTGACCAACTTGTTTCTTCTCCATGGTAACTTCCTTAAAACTTCAGAACAAAACCTAGCGTAACGCCTGCAATGTGACGTCACGTAACAACCTCAAAAAGTCTTGCTTACGTCGCTAATTTTTGCTAATCTTTAGAAACAATGCACTGAAGCTTTGCAGGTTATGGCTTGACCTGGGCATCCCTTGATACACAATGTAAGTACCTGGATCGCAAATTTTACACACAATGCATGTTTGACGTACTGAGTATTGTTAAATCAGGGAATGGGTCAAAGAACAGACGAACCAAAGGCTGTTTACCCAGGCAATACTACAGAGCGTGACAAACAAGTCAATGCCTGTGCCTGGATACAAGTAATATTTTCGACTGATTACAATACGATTACGACGTCATGAACTTAAATTAAACGTCAGTTAAAAGTGAGCCCCGATTGGCTCTCCTCAAATTCAAAGAGTTCAAGAGGGGTTTCAAGAAGGATCACACGTGGATTGATAAGAGAAAAAATGTCAACTATTTTTTTTATTGTGACGTATGGCAGGTAGGGTGGGGTAATAATTTCCTGGCCTTATTGAGATTGAACGAGTCAATATCCAAGAATAACATGTGAATCAGTACCAGGCTGCACCGCCGGTGAGCAACATAAGGCCTAATACAATTCAATTTCGTTACATATTTGGATAAGATAGTCATTTTTATCAAAAGTGCAGAATCACACACACACAAAAATGAAGATATACTGCTAAAGAAAATCTGACACGATTGAGTCATTTTCTGTAATAGTTTATCTGCCTTCTAACGCCTATAGAGACACTTAAAGTCACACATTCACTATCTACTGAAGATGATAAGAGACATTACGATGGTTGGAACCCATGGCACATTAATTAGGGTTGAATAATGGGTGAGTGATTCAGTTCAGTTGGCATTTTAGTACAAATTTGGTTTCTAACTATCCATCCATACTATCCATCATCCACCTATCCATCCATATTTCTCTTTCCCGCCTCATTTTCTCTCCTGACCCTGTAACTCCCTGCTTAACTCTTTCTGTGCTTTGTAACTTTCGGGAAAAGGCGCATTGCAAATGTTAAAATTATTATTATTGTTATTATTTCTGGGTACATACCAACATGACCAATCTAATTCCAAAGCGCAAATATTTAACATACAATCATACATACATACATACATACATACATACATACATACATACATACATACATACATACATACATACATACATACATACATACATACATACATACATACATACATACATACATACATACATACATACATACATACATACATACATACATACATACATACACACACACATACATATTTCAAATCTTTATTCAATGATGATCATGAAAAATACATGAGCCACCGGAGCGGCAAACAACATTACATTGAATAATTATGAACAACATGATATTCCATTAAACGCTCGAGCAAGCTGAAAAAATTAATTTTCTCTGATGAGTTTGTGTCTGATTCTCCATCAGTTTCCTGATGGATAACTTGAATCTTTCCAGTCTTCAGTGCAGCTTTTACAGCCTTCTTCAACCGTCCAACACCAACCATGTTGTTCTCCACGTTATCGACTGTGGCTAAGACGGATGTGAACCCCAAAATGACGAACAAAATTATAGTCCAGTGATGGAAAATGGAATTCATAACGCCGTGATGTTGAAAGACGTCCATCCGGTTCGCCACATACATATTTCAAGTATTTTATTACTTAACATTCCACAGTAATATAACAATAAGTTATAATTACAAGCGATTATAGTAAGCAATACATAATCAAAACGGAGGAAAAAAGGGACGGTGACAGTCATCAGGCAATTAACAAACGCACACACGGGCAAGTTAAGCATGCCATTAGTCAGAAAACAAAGCGACCGCGTTTTTTCCAGACAATGTTGGAACCAATGGCTGCACTGACCCCAATGTATTTGGCGATTGCCTTACAACGTCTGTTTGGTAAACCCAATATTTTTAACCCAGACGTTACTCTTTTGTGGACGGTACCAAGACTACCAACAATTAAGACGATCAAGTCAGAGTTGCTTGATCCAAGAAGAAGGACGAGAGAGCACTTGGGATCTTACGACATGGTGGCATGATTCTTGGTCAAGAAAACGCCGTATTCGATAATAATATAAGTACGGTGGCTCTGAAAGGTCATACGATAACGAGAAGACGACATGATGACTTAGGTGACAAGGTGACGACTCGACTTAGAAAGTCGTCCCTTATCTTGTAACTTAACCCTCGTCTTACCAATTAGGGGAAGGGGGGTGGTTACCACCCCCTAGTGAACATTGCTCAGCTCCGGTGCGCTTAAAATGCCAAAAAGCTTCGTAAAAAGCTTCTAGGTAATCATTCTCTCATCCTTTCTGGTCATTTTAGCGAAGAAACCCCACCTTCACCGGGGTTAGGATACGCCGTCAAAGTCCAATTGAGTAAGGGGGTAATTGTCACCCAAGGATATTTTATGGTACTTTTTTGAAAATAATATGCACAGTATGGCTCTAAAACTCTATGTGTATGCAAAACTAGCCAATTACCATCATTTAGAGCTGAAAACCGCACGAAAATCCGATACTCCTACCTTTTTCTATAGCGCAAATTCCATAATCAGCTGTTAGAATTTTGTAACAACACCTACTTGGGAAACAATCCCAGCTGCCTTATCAACATCGTTCATCACTCCTCTACCGAAGAAAGGCGACTTCCAACAACCCCAAAACTACAAAGGAGTTATACTCTCACCACTGGCCTCTATCTACAACTCAATGCTGCTCAACAGAATCACTTCTCACATAGACCCCATTCTCAGACGGAACCAGAATGGTTTTCGCAAAGGCAGATCAACACTACCTCAGATACTTGCCCTCAGAAGGATCATAGAAGAGTTGAGAATTTCCAAGAGAAAAGCTTCAATTGTGTTTGTAGACTTCTCTAAGGCTTTTGACAGTGTCAACACGAATGTAATGCTGCATAATTCTTACCAACTATGGTATCCCAGACGAGACTGTCAAAGCAATTGCCATCATGTATGATAACCCATCTTGCTCTGTCCAGACCATGGATGGACCCATAAAGGAGTTCGTAACAACTACTGGAATCCTCCAAGGATATGATACTCTTGCTCCCTATCTCTTTGCAATCGTGGTTGATTATATCCTCAGACAGAGTCTTGACATTATGAACGGCAAGGGACTCATCATCAAACCGAAGCGTTCTAGACGTCACCAATGTCAGCATCTCAAAGACCTTGACTATGCAGATGATCTAGCTCTAACAGCCAATCTGATATGCGGTGCACAAGATCTACTAACATCACCTGAGAATGCTGCAGGCCTACATCTAAATGCCAAGAAGACGGAATATATGACCGTCAAAGAGGAAGATAATCATCAACCTATACGGTACCCAACTCAAAGAGATCAGGGACTTCATGTACCTGGGGTCCTATGTTGCCGGCAGCAAGAAAGACTCCCTGTCACGCAAGGACCCCTTGGGAATGCTTGCATACTCTACACACTTAGATGGGACTTCAAGACTTCAGATAAGATCTGCACGCCGCCCCCCAAGGACGGAGCCAAACGGTCATGAAAGGGTGACTGCTACAGTGGTCGAATTTAATCTTTTAGAGTTTCCTTAGTTGCTTTGAAATGATGGTATAAATGCTGCTTTGAAAGTTGTCAGAATCAGAATGGGAGTTATGGTTGGTAAACAGTTTCCAGTCCGAATGGTTTTGGGTACAAAGGAGTGTTTTAATAATAACAGTCTTTATTTGTTGAGCTGGTTAAAATACGAATCCGGATGATGATGCCGTGATTGACGCAGTACTGGCTGTAGGAGGTTTCCGATGGGCAGGGATATGTGCCAGTCTTGCTTGTTGAAAAACGCATAAACGTCTGATTTTCCTTCTGGTGGTATGTGTGGTGCAGATCCCAATCTTTCACCATCTGGGTGGCACTTCCTGTCGATTTTAGTGTATAATCGCTCAAGATAAACGTGCTGCTCTTTTTTTTTGTGCACTGGCTTCAAGCTGGTCGGTGTTCTTTTGGTATGTGGGTCCCAGACGGTAGATGAGTACTCTCGATCAATGGTCGGACAAGTGATTTGATCCGTAAGTTTTGTTTGATTTTATTGCATGAGTAAGGTTTCTCTTAATAAAACCTAAAGATCTATTAGCTTCAATGCAAATCTCCTGTATGGTGTCTGTTCCCGTGGAACTTATTATAATCGATAAACGCCCAGATAAGTGTGATTTTCTACTGTGGACAGCTCGTCACCCCCGAGTGTATATGTAAAATGCTTCGGAGACCTTGCGTGTGTTATTCTCATAACAACGCATTTTTTAGAATTAAATTTCATTCATTTGCCACTTCTCTCCCACTCTCCAAGGTGTGTTTTAAATCTTCTTGTAATAGGTCTGTGTCTAGGTTATTTTTGATTTCACGGTAGATGACGCAGTCGTCTGCAATAGGCGTACCGACGATTTGAATGTTGTATGGAGGGTCGTTATGTAAGACCCGGAACGCACGGTCCAAGCACCGTACCCTGAGGGGACGCCAGAAATAACTTCAGACCAGGCCGATTTCTCGCCGCCGGACGACAATCCTGGTACGATGCCTGAGAAGCTGCTTGATCCAGTCCAGTGTTGAGTTCTGTATATCGTAATTGTGGTGTTTTGATATAAGTCTGTTGTGAGGAACGACGTCAAAGGCTTTGGAGAAATCCATTATGATAACCATGTCTACCTGGGACTTACTGTCGAGAGAACCTGCCATGTCTTGTACTGTAAGGATGAGTTGTGTTTCACAAGATGCCTTTGACGAAAACCAATGTTGTTTTGTCGTTTGAGTATTGTGTGTTTATTTTAGATGTTTTCATTGTGTGTAGAATGTATATGTGTTCGAGAATTTGCGCAAATGGAGGTTAACTGACAGGGCGATAGTTGGAAGATGCAAAGTTCTAATCGCCTTTTTTGAAAATGGGGGAATGGTTTTTGCACGTAACCAAGAAAAAGGAACCTCTCTGTCTATGGATTTCGAAAATAATAGTGGAAACCGGTCGGGCCCAGTTCTTCAGCTGCCAATTTCAGAATTCCAGCAGGATCTCGTCTGGACCAGAGATTTGTTTTGGGTCAAGATTATTAAGAACTTTGAGAACACCATCAACAGATATAATTATATCAGGCACAGGTGGAATACTAGAGTTGCCCATAGGAGGTATATCTAAATTTTTCTTGATTTAAATACTGACAAAACTGGTCATTTAGGATCTTGGGCTGTGTGTTTGGTTTATCAGACCTGCTAATTTGCATTTCTGTTAAGGGCAGGATGCATGGTGTCAATTTGAGGCTTTGGATGAAACTATAACATTCTTTGGATGACTCAAGAGCACAAACTTTTTTATGTACCTCCTGTATGAGTTCCTTGTCAATTTGTGGGTCTTTTCCTAACCGTGTTGAAATGAATCATAACTTTGCTGTGTTGATTCTGCTGATGAGTCTTATAAGCACGATACGTTGTTTACGTTTTTGAAACTTTTCACCTTTTTGTTTGATCCATGGTGAAGTATTACGTTTTGAGATTGTTTTGGATGGAATAAAAAGGTCATAGCTTTCTGAAATGGCTTTCTGAACTCATCATATAATGAATTTAACCATTGGCATCATTGTAATACTAAATTGGAAATTGATTAAAATGGCAGCCCATTTTTTTCAATGATGTTTTAACCCTCCAATGTCAGATTTCTGATAAAAAGGTCTTACGGTGGAGTTTGCTTTATGTACCTAGGTTTAGTGCTCACGAAACATTTGGGATGCCGTCGTGAATCACTAATCCCGGTCACAACCCATGACTCTCGAACAGAGTAGGGTAGAAGTGAAGAAGAATCCAAGTATGGTTCTCCTTCCTCGTGGGGGTACGCACAACCTGCCTCAAGATTAAAATCGCTCGCTATATCCAACATCTGGTGAGAGAGGTTGACGTATACCCCACCAGACGGACGGCTGCAAGATCCCAATGCCACACTAGGGAGGTTGAGTCCCCACCCACACTATTTGGCCATTACTAGATTTTTTTTATTAGTCGAGCGCTCACGGAAGGCATTGAAGTATTCAGGAGAGTTACCAAACTTGTGGGATCGATAAAACCGATAGTGATTGTCTTTGGTCTCCTTGAATTTTAATGGAACCCAGATGACTCTCGCACTTGGTATCTAATTCAACACTGTGAGTAGCAACCACGGTCCATGCCGTAGGGAAGAGACACCACCCTTGGAATTACCTATCACTCTGTCCTTACGGACAACTGAGAAAGGCCCGGTGGAAATAACTCACTACTATCCACATCACTATCAAGATGTGGTGGGTTGCAGGTGCCTATGATGACATCAGGGCAATAATTATCAATACTAACAGCAAGGTCGGCAACTTTAACCCCGAATACTACCAAAATTAATTAACCATGACTTTATGATTGTCTATTTCTACCGTTTTAGGGTTTGGGTTTATCGAGCGTAGGTGACTTACCATAGGATGTACTTTTGCCACTCAGACTAGTACGACTATGGAAAACCCTGTACTGTGTGAGACCTTGTCCTCACTCGGAATTTCCTGAGGGACGACGTGGCAGGGAAAGCCCAAGATGTTTGCTACTACTTGCCTCAAACAAGAAAAACTGTTGCTCAAATCCAAACAGTATCAGAAAATAAATGGGAATTGGCATATTAGGACGTCCACATTATGACCATCCAAGAAATATTGCTGTCTTGGGACTTTTCTAGCTTGGCGTAGTCCATACTCATTACAATCAACGTGATACCACTGATCACACCTGTCACAGCACGTGGCTCTTTGACCCCACTTTGCTGCTTTATTGCAATGTGCAGGGATATTTTGGCTTGTAGGGCCCAGGGTTAGGATGTAAGTCACCCGACTGCTAAGCAGGATCATAGATAAGTGGTACAACAAGGATAATCTACCTTGAGAATCCCTACGTTGGTCATGATTTGTGTTACATGTGTTAAATAGTTTTTGTACTGTGTGCCTGGTGATAACATTTGAATTTGCTGGAAAGAATCTTGTATTCGAAATTCGGAGCAAAAAGCAAACATTGGTTGTTACTGCATGAGCATGACTGATTACCATGATTAAGTTTCGTGTGACTATTGCCAAAGTCAGGATTGAATAAGTCCGTTTGCTAGCTTTTGCGATCACTGTTACGACCATAACATATGCTTAATGATTGATAAAATTTCATCATGACACTTGGTGTATACTCTAAAGTAAAGAACTCGTTAAATACACGCTATTGCACATAGCCCCTGTTGTTATACTCTAGTCCTAAAATTAGCACTCCAGACTCGTCAATTCATTCCCCTCAACAACATACAACCAGAGTTCCAGGTAAGGAAGACAATTACGAGGTGTCACCATCCCATGCCCGTGTACTTTCTCTCTACGCAGGCCAGACGCGGTCGTTGTCGCTCACAGCATTAGAAAGTCCTCCATAGTTTGAGAATATTTCGATCCTGTATTGGGTGTTCACAACAATCATCAAATGGGCCGACCACTGCGTGGGTACGCTAACGGCGTCACAATCCTTCATACATACATGCAGCGAATGTTTGTAAGAAACCTAGTCCAGAACCGATATGGTTGGAATAAATCGGCAGAATACAGGAAATTTACGACCACAGTGTTCTAAGAAGAATGCCAAAAGAACACAATATCTGGAAAGTTGATGGTATTTGCTGAAAAAGATGGAATTTTCAGCTCAGAAATCTATCTACCAAAGTCGAGAGGTTTGAGAGAGAGTTGGAGAGCTTCCGACCCCGAGGCAAAGCCTCGTTACCATGACAATCTGTATCTCCAATTCAACCAAGTTGAAAGTTCTTCCCGAAGCCTGTGTGAGAGTATCCTGTATATGTATCGAGACCTGGACCATTGCTTTAAAGAGCTACAGGAGAGACTGGATGACACATACACCAGGCTTCTTATGTTACGAATCACCAAACTCGCACATGTCACACTGCGCTCAGCACAAGCATTTCTGGACGCTTCGTATAAAGTGGGCAAATCGATGTGAAATTGATGAACGCGGAGCTTTGAATTTAAATTGCCTCAAACTTAGTTTGAGAAACAAACCAGCCTACCTGTCAATCATGATGCCATCGCTTTCTTACTATAACTAGTGCAATATCATACATTTTAAAGCTGTTTTCACAGACGCCCATGCAAGAAAGTAGTCACCCACATTTTTTGAATCCTTACGGCAGACAGGTGTGATGGCCACAAAGGAAATGGTTTGGATCGTTTAAACTTAGCATATTGTGGTCATCCCTGATCGTTGGTCATCACCCAAAAACCGACAGAAAACGTATGACAGATAAAACATGACGTACTTAAAAAAAACAGGGAGCACTTTACAACATCCAATTGAGATAATTTTGGCAGACAAATTAGATTTTGCGGCCATCTTGGATTTGCCGCCGAAATATGGGTGGGCCCTGGGACTAATTCAAAAGATAAAGGTTCAGGATGACAGAACCATTGCAAAGACTTTATATTCTAATTTTATCTATTTTAGGTGGCCCTTTTCTATATGGCGGCCATTTTGAACTAGGGCAAAAATTACACGGTGGCCCAGTCTAATTTCAAATCGTCAAGTTTGAGGATGATGAAACCGCTGAGAAACTTTGACACGGAATTTTAAAAAATGGCTTTTTTTTTTCGGGCCTGGGAACCTTTCGAATACAGCATGCGGCAACAAAAATGAAATCTAAAGGCAACTATGTCTATGAATGGTTTGTCCCTCCTGACCTTATCTTTTGAATTTAGCCCCAGGGCCATCCAATTTAGCCCAGGGCCATCCATATTTCGGCGTCAAAATCCAAGATGGCAGCAAAAATCTTTACATGAGATTAATTTATCAGCATAGCGCCATGATTAGAGAATTCTGTATCAGATAATGAAAATCCTAAGGAATGTGCCATCAATAACCATCTAGTGACTACCCACATTAAATATTCCACGGTTATGGGCATAAGGATTTTTTGTTTTGTTTTTAAACACAAACAAGTTTGAGGGTGATCTCTATGCCTGTTGTTTCATCAGGAAGTCATTCGATAACGGGTTATTTGTATTTTTACCATGTTCTGAATTGTACGTCATTTGAAACCATAAGTTGACCAGTAAGTCAGACATTTGTGCTGCATTTATTACTATTTACTCGTAATACGCAAGGCTCTTTTTACATTTGAATAAATTATCGAGATATCAAGAATATAAACAACCCCACGTCAGATTCAAAATTATATATAAGATTAATGAACAATATAATGTGCACAAATTTACGCTAAGCAGAAGGTTTTCAGCACGGACCTTTAAATCAATGCTTGATGTCATACATCTTCACTTCAGTCTCCACCTTCACAATATACAATATACAATTATACAAAGTCATATTAACAATTAATAAATAACTTAAATGACGGAATATTTCTTTTTAATCGCTAATCAAAGCTGTTTACCGAACCCGACAAGGTACTATTACAATACAAAATAATGCATTCTTTCATTCGCAACTAAGGCAATATTAATATTTTCAATCTTTACTGGTTACATGTACGCCAAAGGTGAGTATTCTGTTTAAAAATGAATCATGTAAACAAACAAAAATATCGCAGTTTCATAATGGAATAGAGCCAACAATATTATTCGAACCCAAAAAAAAAAAAAAAACACAAACACAATATCAACGCCTATGAAACTGAGACTTGATATGATAGCCTCGATTGTCATGGCTACGTGAGCTCTATGGCATATATCAGGCTGGGTTTTCATAGCAATTGACAAAAAACAATTTTAGTCTGGAATTCGACAGAAAAGTAAGCGTACGTGAGAAAAAATGAAGCAATTATGTACAAATCCACCTAAAACTAATGAGTAGGATCGGAAACGCAATACAAATCAAACAAAAACATCTACAAAGTTTTAATAGTGTTTATGTGTCATCAAGCTTTTCAATCGCTGGCTAGATCTTAATATGTCACTGGTACGTAGACGGTTGTAGGTGGAATTTGAATAAAGATTTCAATATCTGGCAGCTTACATGTCTTGAATAACCAATTGCATAACCAATCTGGGGAAAGTGGATCCCACCACCCAAAATCCTTGCCCCCCCCCTCCTGCCCCCAGATCATAACATGTTAAAACATTATAAAAACTTGACTACACCGAACTATCACTATGATATTATTTAACTCAGCTCAAGAAAAGTGTGATACCCCAAAATTATGTTGTTGCTCGCTTGCCCGTCAACGATTGAAAATGGTCCGGAATAAGGATTTTTTTGTCACTACTTCGAACCATTTCTTTGTCAATTTCTCTCATACACTCGGAAGTTCTCGCGAAAAGTCAAGCTAAAAAAAACGAGCCGCCGCTTCTGTTTGTTTGTTTTGTCCAAACATTGATAATAAAGCCACAATCATGTCATTTCTAAATTTCAATGCCCCATATTTTGTCTCTTCTCTCATGCAGTGGTTAGGTGTCTATCACAAACACCTTATAACTGTTCTTCTGTGAAAAACAACACTAAACTAAATTTTTAAAGCGGTCTTGAAGAGCTTCTTGAAGATGCCATTGTCGACTGTTTTGTTTACTCATAAAAGTCGGGATTCCGACTATTATTAGTAAACAATGCGTAAAAATCGTCATTTTTTGACAAATTCGCGCTTAACGGTGGTCTTTACCTACAAACAATTTTCAATACAGCAGTGGCAAAAAATTGGACTTTAGATAGCGAGCTTATTTTAATTTTGCAATTGGAAAAGTCGCTGATTAATGGCTTTAAACAAACACCTTGTTTAAATATTCTCTACCATATTGTGTTAATTTCGCTTAGTGCGTTTTGTTTATCGTATCCAATCTTAATGTATAGATTTTCTATGAACGTACCGTAGGTTAAACCGTGTGCCATTGTTTCGATATTTTGGTGAATCAAAAAATAAGAATAGGCTTAATTATCTCTTTTTCAGAGGACTACTGTAAAACCATGGAGTTATAACTCCTGTTCGACTTACTTATCTTTAGAAGACACAAAAAACGTCAATCTTTCAAGTAAAGCTCGTTTCCCAGGTTCTACCGGTATCATATTAATTACGAAATAAAAAAGAAAATAATCTATCTATCTTAGCGTCACACTCTAATTCTTTTTATTTTATTTTCTCTTACACATTGTTTCTTGTCATCCTGTTCGGTTTTTCAGTTCGTTGTCTGACCATTGTTGTACTTGATAACAACATCGCCTCACGACCTTTCGCTTGCCTCGTTTCATGTGTTTGAATTTACTAGTTTGACGCATTAATGCAAATGGAAAATACATCTTTTGGAGAAGCGAAAGTAAAGTATCCAAGAGATCACGCTTTGATAAACTGAATATCAAGATTTTGAAAACAAAAATATATGGACTTAGTTGAGCCCTAGAAACTACCGGGTGAGTGAATAAAAACTCCAATTCAGAAAATATTTTTTCTTCAAAGGTAAAACGTTATTTGGCTTGCTTGAAATGTTTGTTGGTGTTTACAGGGGAATAAAAAGGCCTACCAGAAGATTTGTATTTTTGGTTGTCTTCGGAATGTGGGTTTAAGAGAAACCTATGTCATTTTGCGGATGGGAGACCTAAAAAATTCTATTTGGCCACTTTTAGCATTACAATTTGCTAGATGAGGACTGGAACAACTTGGGGGGGAAAACGGTAAAAAACACATATAGCAAAGACCATAATTCACACATGCAATTCAGTTGGTAGCGATTTCTTCTTGACAAAAACATACAGTTTGAATTAAAACGGTCTATTGTGGTGTAACCCTAATTGATACAAATCTTCTAACGAAAATTGCTGAGAAGAGACGAGAAGAACTAATAGCTAAAAGTTTTCTGTAAATAAATTGGAATGGAATTAAAACTTAAAATTCAACATCGCACTGTCTTTTCAAGCTGAATACAAAACCTATGGTCTCACTTTGGCTCCCAAGTGTAGGTTTTAAAACCATGAAAATCTGTTGAACCAAAGTTAAATTGTGGTCCACACCCGTTCGCTTTCGTATTTAGATTTTCTTTTGTAATCGCCTTGGGTGCGGGAAATATTAAATTTCATTAATCCTTCAATTATTCTCCCACCTTCTACTGGTAACAATAATTTTGGGTGTAATGTTTACTCAAAGCATGCTCAAGACCATGTTACTCTATGTAAACAAGATGCATCTTGTTTGGCTCAAAAAATCGCCATGACAACAGGATTTTTAAGGTCTCAGCAAATAGGCATAACTTCTCCTCCAACGTCAAATGACATAAATTAAGTTTTCCGAAGCCTGTTTATGTTTCCCTTCTTTATAATCATAACGAAATATTTGAACAAAAATAATTCTTAACTATTTAATTATTTTTTTTATTCTGATGTAGGTTTTTTGTAACTCACATGTATAAGGCTCGTTTGTTTCAGGATTCAGAGATTACACGGTTTAAAAATTTACTCACTGTAAAATAAAAAAGAACACAAGGACAAAAACCCCACACCACAAAACGCAGATCTTGCCGGAAGCTGGCTTGCAATGCACGTTCTGTTTTCACGACATAATCCGTTCATATTTACGACCAACATCCACGAAGCAGTTCGTTTTTTACAGACCAACGAAAAAAAGAAAGGTTGGTTGGTACCACGGGCCTTGGTTTACCTGAATTATTATCTTATACGTTAACTATTATTGTTACTCATGCAAAAAATAATTTTATACATGTGTGACCTACTAAATGCGAATCGATAGCCGGACCTCTACTTATGAAACCCACCCAATACTTTACCGTACAGGGGAATAGGAGGACATGTTAATTCATAAGCATATATTGTCTTTAAAATAATATATACTGAATTAATTTTAAATTAACAAATTCTATCACATAAACATGAAGGACACGTTTTAAATTCCTGAATAGTGATTGTTTTTAATTTGACAGGTCCGCAGAGCTATTCTTATTAGTTTTTGCGTTCTTATCAGACAAATGACTAATGAATTATGGAACGAGGTGGACTTTACTGGCAAGTCTGTTATGTCTCATTAACAGACGCAGTTACTGCATTAGAAACCGACCAAAACCGCGTCTTTAAAATCTGTATACAACATACACTGCTAACACAACGGGTGGCGGCGAAGCATGTGTATTCTGGTCAGTTGTTTCAATTAGTGTTGTATATATTTGATAATAAACGTATATAGCAACCTTTATTTTTGTTAACTTGAATATCAGCATAATGCTAAGGAAAAAAAAACAAAGAAGTTGGGAATTTAAAATAAAGTATCTTAAATGTAAAAGAGTGATTTTGTTCACTCTAAAAGATAGTGGTGATTCTACAGGTGTGATTCGAAAGAAGTTACTCATGTTTATCGCGGAGTGGGAATATATCGGAAGTAATATATCATTGCAAAAGCAATCTTGAAGTATTTTAAAATGAAAAAAAGATTTGCACATGCCAAACCCAAGTTATTATAATCATTGAAATAAAATCATCCATTTTCCTCCGGCTGACTGTACACATCTGGGAACTTGCTCAGGCTCCATTCCTGCCAAATAATAAAGCGCGAACAAGTAATGATCTATTGGTTTGCAATTTGATGGCAAAATGAAAGTCAAGCTGGCTTTTATACTCAAGAACCGTAAACCAAACGATAATTGTAAATCGTATCTTTCTATTAATCAGAGGCAAACTGTTTCTGCAATTATGTCTGGTTCAATGAAACAATGCAAACATGTGTTTCTTCTAAGAGAAGTATACCAAGAGGAGGAACAGTGCTAGAATAGATATTCTGATATCATTTTAAAATTGGTCAGCATTTAAAATTTTGCTCGATTGCTGGATGTTGATTGATGTATGAGTATAATAAGTAAAAAAACTATCCTTTGACAATGAAAGTTTGCCAACCAATGAGGGGGCTTTCTTTTACGCATTATTGATTTGTGCCAAAAGAGAACTGAGGCAAGTTACCAGATGTGTTCAGTAAGGAAAATAGGGTGGGTTATTCAAAGTTAGTATAATGAGCAAATTATTTTTTTGAAATTAAGCATTCAGAAACTGGCTCTTTCTTATGAAATATTAGTTTACAAGGAATGGTAGATGATTTTTTCTATAAACTACAAAAATAGTGAACTTCTTTTGAATCAGCCTGTATGGTTTAAAAGTAACGGAAGAAGCAAAGAAAGGCAGGCTCGAAGCGAAGGTGGACAGACTAAGTAAAATTATAAACTGACCAGGAGAAAGAAGAAAGAAAGTTGTGGGGAGGAGCGAGAGGTACACGTGAGGGGGTTTATAGGTAAAAGTGAGAGTAGACAACACATCAACCCCACTTTAGAAGATGGGATAATAAGCTGATAAATAAAGAAGAATGGATCATTAATGCCGTGATGTTATATCAACTTGGGATCAAATCAGAGGGTTGTTTGAATCAATCCATAATCATTGCAATGGCCTATACTAACCTGTACTAAACACATTGGTCAGTAACTTAGGGATATAAAGCGTTCCAAAAGTTTTAAGAACAACAAGGACATTTCATGATTTATGCAAACCACTCTAAGTACAATGCTTGGGGCTTTTAAAATAAGCATAAGTCGGGAGTTTTTCAGGTGTACGACTAGGATTTTTGTTGGGATCAACATTGACCTATTGAGGTGAAAGTTCCCAAAAAGGGTGCAGTGTGGGATTGAGTAAACACCCTCTTGGGATCAAAGGGATTCCGTTACTTAACACAATAAACAAACATATTCTTTATGACACGGCCTCAATGTTTCCTCAAATGTGTTATATTGGGGTTTGGTGGTTGTTTTTTAATTAATAAAATTCTCCCTCAAAGTGGTTTGAAATAAAAATCGTGGATCGAAAACATAATCACCAATGGAGGCAAGCATTAATTCACAACAGGAGGTAAGCATATTCACAAAGGAGGGTACAGATAATCACACCGGATTGAAATATAATGCCACACAGGAGGCAAACATCATTCAACAGAGCAAGCATAATTCACACAATCAGGTAAATCCCCTGCCTTTTCTCATGTTCATCTTTGTTACGA
Organism: Ophioderma brevispina; assembly: GCA_023653785.1. Taxonomy (NCBI): domain Eukaryota; kingdom Metazoa; phylum Echinodermata; class Ophiuroidea; order Amphilepidida; family Ophiodermatidae; genus Ophioderma; species Ophioderma brevispina. Next base: position 31,240 of record JAMKCH010009557.1, on the reverse strand, counting down.
CCCATCTTCCCTCATAAATACTCCCGGCTTTTCCTCCTCTCACCCCCTGTTAACACACCGCGCAACCTGTCACCTCAATCCCCCCCCAAACCTCTTTCTTACGTCCAAAATACCCCCTTCATCCTCACGGCTTTCTTCCAGCCCTTTTCATCCCCTCTCCATCTCATCCTAAAGTCTTCCCCCGCTCAGTCTCTAAATCCCACACCCCCTCTACCTATTGTCTGTTTCCCATGACTCTCTTTGTTTTCGCCTTTCTCCTAACATCTCCTGCTCTTCCTCTCCAAAAATATTATTATCATTCATCCTATTCCCCCCTCCCCCTTTCTCGCCCTCCCCTTTCAACCTTTTCTTTTCTCTCCTCAGCTCCCCCACCAGCCCCTACCTTTTCTCCTCTTCAATTACTCCTTCCTCCCTCCCTTCGACTTCTAGGATTCCTGTTGCCTACTTTCCTTTCTTATTCTCACACTCTATTACCTAAATGTACCCCCTTTCGTGCCTTCTTTGTTTATTTTTTTTTAAACAATTAACACAGGAGGTAATGGTAAGGCATAATGCACACAGGAGGTAAACATAATTCACACAAGAGGCAAGCATAACTCACACCGGAGGGGTAAACATGAAGTAAAAACAGGAGGGGCATAGCATAAGTCAACCGGAGAGGTAAGCATAATTCACACAGGAGGTAAACATAATGCAACAGGAGGTAAAACATGAATTCACACAGAGGTGGAAACATATTCACACAGGACGGCAAGCATATTCACACAGGAAGTACGCATAATTCACACCGGATGGTAAGCATATTCAAAAGGAGGTGTAACATATTCACCAGGAGGTAAACATAAGTCACACAGGAGCTTGGTTAAGCATAATTCACACGGGGGCAAGCATAAGTTACAATGAGGTATAAACACCTAATTCAACAGGAGGCAAGCATAATTCACACCGGAGGTAAGCATATTTTAAGGAGGTACAATTTCATTAACACAGGAGTAAACAGTTAATTCACACAAGAGGCAGATAATTCACACAGGAGGATAAGCATAATTCACACAGGATGGCAAGCAGAATCACACGTAGGTAAGATAATTCCACACTAGGAGGCACGCATTAAATTAATACACCGAGGTAAGCATTAATTCACACAGAGGGTGGTAACATATTACCACAGGAGGCAAAAACAGAATCACACAGGCGGTAAACATAAGGCACCCAGGAGGTGGGAACACATCATAACACAGGAGGTACGCATAATTCACACAGGAAGTACGCATAATTCACACAGGAGGTTTCGGAGGAAGCATAATTCACAAGGATGAAGCATAATTCACACAGGGAGGGGTAAGCCATAATCTCACACAGGAGGGAATCATAATTTACACCGGGAGGGTAAAGGTAAACATAATACACAGGAGGTAAACGATAAGTCACACAGGAGGCAAGCATAATTAACACGAGGTAAACATATTCACAAGGGGTAAGCATAATTCCCACAGGACTGGGTAAGCATAATTCACCAAAGTGAGGGTAAGCAAATGTTTACACCGGACGGGGTTAAACATAATTCACACAGGAGGCAAGCATAATTCCCCCGGCAGGTGGTAAGCATATTCCCAAGGAGGTAAGCATATAATTCCACAGGAGGTAGGTAAAACACATAATTCACACAGGAGGGTAAACATATACACAGGACCGGTAAACATATCACACAGGAGGCAAGCTAATTCACACAGAATTACGCATTATTCACACAGGAGGCAAGCAAATTGCACACGGAGGTAAGCATTTTTCCTCACAGGAGGTAAACATAATTCACACAGGATGGCCAAGCATAAATCACACAGAGGTAACAAATTCACAAGGAGTAACATAATTCACCCACAGGTGGTAAACATAATTCACACAGGAGGTAATCATAATGCAACCGGATGGCAAAACATAATTCCACAGAGGTAAGCATCATTCACAAGGACGGCATATTTCATATTAACCGAATCATTCGTGATACAAATCAAAATATCAAGTATATCAAGTATATTTAGTACCGCTCAATCATAAGTTGGAAGCGACCACTACACTAAATATTTGAATTAATTCTAATAGACCTAATGGGACACCATTATTCACCACACACTCACCTTGTCTGCTGTACATGCCACCAATATACACTTCCGCCATCGCCCTGAACCACGCCCTGAAAACACCAACGGTTTGAGCTTCCATTTTCAAAATCGATTAAAATTAAAAAAATCCAAACTTTAAATAGAATAAATAAATAAACCAAGTTATAATATCATTTGAATAAAATCATCCATGTCCTCCGGGGGAATGTAAAATATGGGTAACTTGCGTCAGTTTCAATTCATGCCAAATCAATAAAGCGCGAACAAGAAAGATCTATTGGTTTGCAACTTTTATTGCAAATGGAAAGTCAAGATGGCTTTTATACTCAAGAACCGTAATATCTAACGATAATTTAAATCTATCTTGCTATGAATCAAGAAACGTGTTTCTGCATTATGTTTGTCAAGAAAACTGCAAAACATGTGTTCTTCTAGAAGAAGTCTACCAAGAGGAAACCAGTGTAGGAATATTTCGATACTCATTTAAAACATTGTCAGCATTTAAATTTTGCTTTGATTGATGGATTTGTTTGCGTATGAGTATAAAAGTTTAAAACGCTTCATTTTGACAATGAAACTGCCAACCAATGAGGGCTTCGTTGACGCATTATGATTTGGGCAAAGAGAAACTGATGCAAAGTTACCCAGATGTGTCCAGTCAGGAAAATAGGTGGGTTTATTCAAATTTAGTATAATGAGCAAATTATTTTTTTTAAATTAAGACATTCAGAAATGCTCTTTCTTATGACATATTAGTTTACAAGGAATTCCTTAGAGATTTTCTAAAATACAAAAGAGTGAACTTTTTTTTAATCCAGCTGTATGGTAAAAGAAACGGAGAAGAAAGGAAGCCGAAGCGAAGGTGGACAGACTAAGTAAAATTATAAATCTGCCAGAAGAAAGTTGTGGGGAGGAGGTACAGGACGGGGTAAAAATGTGGAGGATTAGACAAACACATCAACCCCACGTAGAGAGGGATAAGCCTGAAAATAAGCAGAATGTTATCATTTAATGCCGCTTGGAATTGTTATATCAACTTGGGATCAAATCAGAGGGTGTTTGAATCAATCCCATAATGAATGCAATGTGCCTATACTTAACGGTATAAACAATTGTCAGTACTAGGGATATAAAGCGTTCCAAAAGTTCAGACCACAAGACATTCATGATTATGCAAAAAACTTCCCTAGTAATAAGCTTTGTGGGCTAAAATAAGCATAAAAGTCGGGATTTTTATGTTGTTAAGAATAGGATTTTGTGGGATCCACATGACCTTATGTGAGGGTGAAATTTCCAAACTGGTGCATTGTGGGATTGACGTAATACCACCTTATGGATCAAATTGCTTCATTTACTAAAACAATAACAACATAATTTCTTATGACACGGCCTCAATGTTTCCTCAAGGGTTTTTGGGGTTTTGTTGGTTTGTTTTTTAATTAAACTAAAATTCCCTCAAAGTGGTTAATAAAATCGGGATCGAAAAATAAATTCACCAAGGAGGACACGCAGAATTCACACAGGAGGTAAGCATATTTACAAAGGAGGTAAAGATAATCTCACACAGGAGGTAAAATATAATTCACACGGAGGCAAACATAATTCACACAGGAGGCAAGCATAATTCACATTCAGGTAAACAATGCACACAGGAGGTAAGCATAATTCACACAGAGGCTAAAAACATAATTCACACAAGAGGCAAGCAGAAATCACACGGGGTTAAAACATAATTCACACAGGAGGCAAGAATAATTCACACCGGAGGTAAGCATAATTCTAACAGGGGTACATATTCACACAGGAGGTAAACATAATTCACACAGAGGTAAACATAATTAACACAGGAGGAAAGCATAATTCAAACAGGAAGTACGCATAATCACCGGAGGTAAGCAGAATCAGACAGGAGGTAAGACATACTTCACAAGGAGGTAAACATAATTCAACAGGAGGTAAGCATTAATTCACACGGAGGCAAGCATACTGACACATGGGTAAAAATACATTAACACAGGAGGCAAGCATAATTCCACAGGGGTAAGGCATAATTATACAGGAGGTAAACATAATTCACAAAGGAGGTAACACATAATGTCACACAAGAGGCAAGCATAATTAACACAGGAGGTAAGAATAATTCACACAGGAGGCAAGCATAATTCACACGAGTTAAGCATAAATAACACAGGAGGCAAGCATATTCCCACCGGAGGTAAGCATAATTCAAACAGGAGGTAAACATAATTTACCACAGGAGGCAAACATAATTCACAAAGGAGGTAAACATAATAACAGGAGGTAAACTAATTCACACAGGAGGCAAGCCTAATTCACACAGGAAGTTACGCATAATTCACACCGGAGGTAAGCATAATTCACACAGGACGGTGCAAATCTTCACACAGGAGGTAAGATAATTAACACAGGAGGTAAGCATTAATTTACAAGACAGGAGGTAAAACATTAATTCACAAGGAGGTAAAACTTAATTCCACAGGGGAAAGCATTAATTAAAACAGATTTTAAGCGGTAAACATAATTCAACCACAGGAGGGAAGCATAATTCACACAGGAGGTAAGCATAATTCACACAGGCGGAAGCATAAGTAACCAGGAGGTAAACATATCACACAGGAGGCAAGCATAATTCACCCCGGAGGTAAGCATAATCACACAGTAGGTAAGCAAATTCACAAGGAGGGAAACATAATTCACAACAGGAGGTAAACATAATACCACAGGAGGTAAACATTTAATTCACACACGCGAGGCAAGCATAATCACACAGGAAGTACGCATAATTCACACAGGAGCAAGCATAATTCACACCGGAGGTAAGCAGAATTCCCACAGGAGGTAAACATAGTCACACAGGAGGCAAGATAAATCACACAGGAGGTAAAAATAATTAACACGGGGTAAACCTAATTCACACAGGAGGTAACAGAATTCACACCGGAGGTACAAACATAATTCACACAGGAGGCAAACATATTCACACATGAGGCGGGATAAGAAATTCACAAAAGGAGAAAGCATATTTAATTATTAACCGATATCATTCGTGATACAAATCAAACTATCAAGAATCAATTTGAATTGGTAGTACCAGCTAAATCATAGTTTGGAAGGGACCCTACACTAAATGATTGACTCAATATAATAGACTAATTGGACACCATTATGCTCAACTAATCTGTTCTGCTTAAGCCACAATTATACATTCTGCCATCGCCCTGAAAAACAAAAGGTTGGAGCTTCTCATTTCAAAATAGATTAATTAAAAAATCCAACTTTAAAATAGAATAAATTAAATAAACAAATATATAAATAAATGTTTTCCAAAATGTCTTCACGAGGAGGCCCAGCAAAGCACAAACATGTGATTAGACACATTTAAGTCATGCTTCATCATGTAAGAGAATGTGTTCTTTATCGGCGCCACTTTTAACCGTCTTAAATTAGGCCATAAAAATGATATTAAACCAGAGCTCAAAACCCTAAAAGGAAACACCTATTATTAAATTCAGATTTCATCAAAAATTAATGGATGTGAACCAAACACTTGGGGTGGATTTCTAATTATAATGAACTTGCAAAACATTGCTGTAATTATGCTACGTAGATGAGAAGTTTTACTAATATCACTGGAGCAAACAAAGGTTTCGTGTTGTGACGCCAATTTGACCTTGAACTAAGTGACGTTGCAAAAGTATTATATCAAACCACAATAGTGCACAGACCTTAGAATTGTGTTTGTTGTGTTAGTAATACATGTAGTACAGACGCTAATGTATAATAAATACAAATGCATGTACGCTCGCAACAATAATATTGATATGATACGAAACTACACATGGTTTCGTATATAGTTGCGATGACTTTTGGCCCGTGTACTGGTGTGAAAATTACAGAAAATTCTATCAAAAAACAACACACATTTAAGAAAATAATACAAAACGTATGGTCGTGCCATGGATCTTCATGGCACCTTTGCACATATCTCCATGATATAACTAATCTAAAATATAAAGCAATGCGAAACAATACTAAAATAAAGAGTACTTAATATCACTTGGAAATATGGAGAGAGTACTATACGATTGAAATTGTCATAAAAAACAACTTTCATATGACAGTATGTTTATATCGCTAGTAACAATTTTAATGAGCAAAAAAATCGGGTCAAAGGTCATAATAATGGCAGCTATGTTGGATTTTGAGGCATTTTGGTCTAGGATTTGACAGTACTTATGATATCGATTTATAAAATTCTTATTTTACCATTTGATGCTTTAAGCCTTCTACAAAGTTGAATGACATAGCCCTTTTTCAAAATTTCGGGGTTCAAAATATCAACATTATGCTCTAATCATAAAATGCTGCGATTTTGCCCCCCCCCTCCCCCAAATGACAAAAATTCACGCGATTTTCCCAGATTTACCTTACACATAGACAATTTAGAAAAAGGATATCACGCAAAGATGATATCCTGTCCATATTTGGAGTACTTACTGTTTCAATAGGAGACGATAACCAATAAAAAAAGACGAATTTTGAGAAAACGGGCATTTAAGTCTAGAAGCACTTAATCTGAATATTTTTCAGATTATTTCAAGCAGAGAGATTTGAATGTGAATTCATAAAGTACCTGCATTTTAGAAAATACTGATAGTGTTTAGGCTTTAAATATGTACCTTTCAGAAGAAATAGAATTTTCAAGAGAAATTTGTTTAAAATAACTGGTTGAAAAAAAAAAGAAATTCTAATACATTTCGTTTGATTTTTCATTTGCCTCTTGTTTTTTAGACGAGTATTTGCGTAAACCGGCGTATTCAAATTAAGGAAAACGTTAAAATCCAATCTGCAATTTGAATGGGTTAGTAAAATAATTACATAATCATCTTTGTACTTTAACATGCTTTACAAGTGTTATTAATTTCACAATACCTTCACCGTACGACTTCAGCCGTTATAAGTGCAACAAGAGATTTTCAAACAGGTATCCCTAAAAAGTGAAAATTCTTATTTTTGCACTATGTAAAGCCTTCTATAAAAAAAATATCCATGTGAAAGAATAAAGCTGAGATTTCTTTGGTACAAAAAATTTGAAATTTCGAATTTACTATAGGAGCAAATACTAAATTCAGCCTATGTTTTTTATTGAAATTAAGCAAATCAAAATTGCCTTTTGTTTTTTACTTTAAAGGCATTTCTGTATCCAAATGGTAAGAAATCTATTGGGGTCTTATCTGTGAAATCACTACATATGACACAGGCATTTGTTAACGTAAGGATATGAATGTTGATCTTGATAGATTGGCTTCACCCCAAAAACGCCCATCTGTTAAAGTTTCGCGCCGATATGTCACCCGTTTTCATGTGAGAGCTAAAAACGTGATTTTGTAAGCCCCATAAAAGTAACTGTGTAGAAAATTAATAGTGGGCGACCAAAAAGGGGTACATGTTCGTCTCATAGCGTCCAAACCAAACATCCTTTGGCCCTAAGATTTCACAGGGTAAATTAGAAAAAAAGTAGTCTTCTTCTGATAACCAACAATGTTGACCACTTCCGGTAAAATCAGGGGCTGCATGCTTACATTGCTTACGGGGGGTCCGGCTGGGTAAAGGGTGCAACGAGAGATTTTGAGGGCACCCAAATACTGTGTCCTAATAGTAATTTCATATAATTAGACCACTCAATAGGTTCTTGCCCGTGTATTTCGCTAACAGAAACGGTCTTAAAAAGAGAGAGAAAAAAGGCGATTGGATTTGCTTGTATTTGCAATGGAAAAACAAAGGCTAGATTTCGTATTTGCGCCTATATGAAATTAAAAAATTTCACAAGTTTTGTACCAAAGAACATGTTCGGCTTAATCCCTTCAGATGGGATCTTTGATTGAAAGCCTTACATAGGGCAAAAATCAGTACTTTTGTTTTTAGGGACACTCGATATGTGAACTCTCGGTGCACATTTAAAAGCTGTTAAAACTGGGGTCTTCCGGGTCGCTTGGAAATGGGTATTGATGTACCTTCGCGGAACATGCCATTCATCCTATTAAAAGCTATTTTTTTAAATAGGTTTTCTGATGTTCGAAACAAAAACAATCGCAGACAATCAAACGCCAATTGCTATATTTTGATTATGCCTGTAATATATTGCATTGTTATGTTGTATAGCAAGGGAATTCCGAGGAACTACTTTACCTGAACTGGCAGAAATGCTTGATTTGACACTCTTTCTTTAAAAACTGTACTTTGTCACGTACTGCATATACATTGTACATGCAAATTCTGCGTGGGTTTGTATTGAATACGAAGTTCAATAGGAACAGTGAACAGGAAAAACCGCAAAATCATTGTCCGTCAAAACTGACCTTGAGGAAATCCCCAACATGACAAACTCTACTATTTTTGACTAAATTTCATTCTTATATACACACTTGTTGAATTTTAAAAACATAATCTGAACAACTTCGTAAGAAAAAAGAACACTTCTGGAATTTGCGAAAATGGGATTGATACCGACGTATTCAATTTTCGATAACGTGGTAAGTGTATTAAAAAAAACATTTACGAAAATGGCCAACACTGACTATACATGGCCGGTACGACAATTTCAGTGTACTTTGTTAGAGCAATGATTGCTTCAGTCAGTAGAGAGTTTTGAGGGAATTTAACTTACTAAAACATCTCAACGTCCAGAAAAGTTGAGGGCGTGTGCCATATGATATATGGTTTTATTGCTTTAATGGTACGTGACCCAATCATGGTCCGATTTTTCATGTGATGGTTTCTCAATCACCAAAAACATCTGATTAAAAAGTTGGAGTTAAATCGGTTCAATCGATTTGGATATAATAGTAATGTAGAAGCAATTATGTATTAAATTGGCCCATAGAACAGTGTGTGTTAATTAATGTGGTCGACCACATTTGGAGACGTTTTGGTTCATAACATCAAAAGGAAACATTTCCTGGGGCTTAACTTTCATTGGGATAATGAGAAATACATGAACTTTTTCTCATACCAAATCTCAATTTTGATGGGGCAAAGTTGGTAGAGGGGGCAACGTTGGAGATGTTGTCGATCGGTCACCCACCATTAAGTGTTTTCAAAGTCTTTTAAAGAATTTGAAAATCACATTATGCGTAATGTCTTAAGAAATATGGCACAACCAAACTGTCTTTCATTTTGCTCTTAAATGAAAGATGCCATACAAATGGACAGATTTGGCATATCTACACTGTTAAAAATGTTCCTAATTTTACCAGACTTTACCTTTTAAATTACGGTAAACCCCAATTATTAAATAATCTTCACACTTTATTACCTATACCTAACATAAAATAACAATTTGGAAGCAGAAAATGTAAATAAACAGTGGGTAGAAAATAATACTACACATTTTGAAAAAAGGTAGTATTTATACGCTGACCGCTGTTATATTTTCCGTAATATTACGTTCTTTTGTAACTTACTTGTTTTTAATGTAAGAATATGAACTATGAAAATCGTTTTACCGATAAAATGTGTTAAATAACGTTATAAGTAATGTCATTAAAAATGCAAATTTCCTCCTTTTTTTGTGTCAATGTAGCTTAAATTTGAAAAAAGTAGTACACACACATGTATATATAGATCTATAATATATATATATATATTTATTTTAGCTCTGCTATCAGTAAAGTCACGTGGTGTAGTGGATAAGGTTTTAGGACTGTAATCTTAAGGCCCAGGTTCGAATCTATTAAGGTACATGTTAATTTAATTCATGATGATTAAGTTAATTGGGCAAAGGTTAGAATGGCACTTGAAATATATAAATGGTTTAAATTTTTTCCCCTTTGTTTATTGCCTTTTTTCTCAAAATTGTTTGCCTGAAATATAACTTTTTCACAACCCTGGGGTAATTTTTTTGTAAATACAACGTTTGTATGATGCCATAGCTACAGGAATTAAAAAGCGTAGCAAGGAGGTAATGGTCGGGGGTGTGTGAGATGAATGGGGGGTTGAGGGTAAGTGCTCAAAGATAGAAATAGAAATGGGGTGGTGGAAAGGGAGTGAACGAGGACGGTGTTGAGGGGGGAAGAGGGGTTGTTGGGTTTGTTAGTCGGAGGAGAAAAAAAAATGCGGGATATGATGTGGATCGAAATGGGGGGGAGGGATCGTAGTAGCAGGGGGGTGTGGAAAGAAGTCGGGGGAGGGGGTGCGGTGTGGCTGGAGGTGGGGGGGCGGTCGGTCAGGAGATGTTGAGTTTACGAGGCGGTAGGGGTCAAAGGGGAAAGAGTGGGTGGCGAGATGGGGCGACGGGCGTTTGGATGGGGGGAATAAAATGCGGGGGAGGCCTTGGGGGAGTGGTGTGGGACAGTGTGCCTTGCACATTTTGTCAGAGGATTGTAATAACGTTTTTACTTGTTTAATATTGGTTTTAAGAAGTTCAACAAACCAACAATAACGTTTGAAGCTGAGATTTTACTGCCGTTATTTTACGTTCCCTGCATGGTTTCGTATTTTTACGGCTCCGTTTATTTTACGTTCTGCACTGTGAGTCCCCAGCTGCCAGTCAAATCCCTGTTTTTTACAGGTTTTTATTTTTAACGAGTGTATCATCCACAACTAAACACTTTGAAGTTCAAGGGAGTACCCTAATCTTAAAGGTTGGGTGCCAGGTCGACACCTCACCTCCACTTACTCCATCTCCTTAAGTTCACGATTTTCTCATTACTCTGTTAATGTAGGCCCATGAAATATTTCCTTTCGATGCTATAACAAAAACGTCTCCAAACGTGATGCACCACATTTAACACACACCGTCCTATGGGCACATGTTGCTTCTACTATCCAAATTCATTGGGCTGGGCCAATTTAACTCAGCAATTTTTTGTAATCGATGTCTTTGTTGATAATGCTTCCAAGTTCCATGTGAGGGAGTAAATCGTCGTATGAAAATGCGGATCATGACGGGTCACCCATCTTAACATCGAGAAACAAGTTTTGTCCCTCTTATCGCGCGCATAATATGTGGAGTCATTTTAACCGACGCGATGAGCCCAATTTTCGTCTGTTTTCTTCGCAAGAGTTTTAAAGGGTGATGGCCCGATTTTAAGGATATGAAGTTTTCATCTTTAAAAGATTGGCCTTCACCCCAAAAGCCCCTCTTAAAAGTTTTGCGCGATATTTCAATCCCTTTTGCGTGAGAGCGCAAAATGTGATTTGTAAAACCCATAGAGTACTGTGTAAAAATTAATATTGGGTCGACCAAATGGGGGCTCATTTTCGCTCATAACCTTCCCAAAAACCAAATACTTTTTTGCCTAGATTTCATCAGGGTAAATGAAGGAAAAGAAGGGAAAAATTAGTTAGCTTCTATCTGATACCAAAATTGTTGACCATTCCGGAAAATCTGGGGCATATGGGGACGAGGCTATAGCGATGGGCCATGGACCTTCATCCTGAATTGACCAAAACCCCATTCAGTGCTCATCATCATCACTTCATCCTTCGGCTGCGGAGCAGGCGATTACAAGATTTCTCCATGCACATCTATCTTTGGCAAGGTGCCGGATATCTGCTAGCTTTATCTGCCTTTTCATCCCGCACAAGTTGGATGTAGGCTAAATAAGACGTGCGTGGACGTCCAGGTCTACTTTTGCCATTGGTGGATGTAGAGTGAGCGTATTATCGGTTCTAGCGGCTCTTCCTTGGCAGACGAGGATTGTGGCCAAGCTAGGAACTCAGTCTTAATTGTGTTGTGCAGCACATGCATTGTTTACACTGTTCAGCTGTTACTGCTACTAGTAGCTACTAGTACTGGAGTGTAAGAGTTCATAATTCAACCATGACAATAAGTAAATGATAGCATTACCCCTCCTACTTATTTATAATGCACACACATGAACAAAAGTAAGTATGCACCATTTCAGAAAAAAAACAAGAAATGTTGGTGCTGGGCAACAATGTAGCCCCGCGCAATGGCAGGGGAAATTATTTAAAACATCCGGGAAAAATAGCCAAGAATTGAGAGATAAAGAACATTTTCCAAACACAAAAAATGTAGTGTATGTGACTTTTATTGAAAACTGATCATGGTATTAAATAGTGGAGTAATCGTAAACTTAACTCAAGTTCACTATACTCCTGTTCAAGTTTACCGTAGTACCTAAAAAGTAGTCGACTCGACCATCGTAAATGATTTGGCAGCTGTCAACGAAATGTCACATATTTTGGAATATGCAAGATTAGCTAAGATATAACCAGGCATGCTTGCTGGGCACTTCGCCCAACTTGACTGATTATTGCCCCCCGGATTATAAACACGTGGAGGAAAATAGAACTTGTACAGATATCCACCAATATAAATTGATTTAAAAACACTGAAATACAAATCTATCTCACACTGTATCATCATTACTTACACCAAAAATATTTTGTGTTTGCATAAATATTTATGCCATGTTCATCACAACCATACTTAATTGTAGACCTGTTCCATCATTTTCAATTGTAATGAAAAAATTGTTATGACCAAGGCTCTCAGGCTTCAATACAGCAAAAAACTCATGTCTGTCAAGTTATTCCACACCTATAAAGCCCGCGCTACGCGGGGGGCAAAAATCATAATCAAAAAATGATTTAAAAGTGTATCAGCGGTTCTTATCCACACCATGACGCGTTGTGAATGTCAAAGTGGTGTTTTTCACAAAAAAAAATATTTTGATTTTTGATTTTGCCATGTTACACTAAATATGGCGGATTATTAAAAGAGCTGGCGATTAGATAGCTGGCCGAGCTGACACATCAGAAGGATATACGACACAGGAACGGCCCACAAAATTGACTCCAAAATAGCAACTTAATGAATTGCTGGAGTTTACTCTACATGTTTACCGGAGAAAAGTGCCGTGCTTGTGTGCAGGAAATGAGATGTAAAGTCAATGGTGAAAGATGAGAGCAAGTCCACCGCTGTTGGACTCGGGAAATGGAATGACAAGAAGAACGTGGTCAGTGGTAACTTGAAAAAACTTATTCATACCGTTGACATTATACTGTTTGTAGTGGACAATGGAATAAGTATTCAGGCAGATTTGCGCAAACCAACGTTGATTTTTTTTTGAAACATTGTAATGCGGTGTCTCAAAATTTTCCGTTTTTAAGTCCACTGTCTTCCATTGACGTTATCTTCATTTCTGGTCCACACAAGCACGGGCACTTTTACCGTAAACATTTAGAGTAATCCTACAAACAGCGTACAATTCCTTTAGCGCCTATTTGGGAGTCATTGTGTCGTTCCAGTGTCTGTATTCCTTATGAGGTGACTCGGCAAGCTTATCTATCGCCCAGCTCATTTAATCTGCCATATTTAGGGGAAACATGCATTCAAATCAAATGGTTTTCGCACACTTTTCAAGGATTCTGGGGAATAACATTTGTTTGAATTGAAAAACACAACTGTTGACAACATCAATGCGTCACGTGTGGTTAAAAACGCTGGACACTTTGAAATCATTGTGATTATGATTTTTTTTTTTCGGAATTGGTGCAATACTTTTGTACAGTGTGGGTAGTATAAATACTACATATACAATTACTATCTAAAAATAATATTTCCAATGTTATACTATACAATTGTGGTAAATAACATTGTTGTAAGGCATATTGTAATTAACATGATAGCAATACGAACTAAATAAATTCGTATGTAGACCTCTAGCCTTACCCCCTCAAACACCAATATAACCTCAATGAGCTGAGTTGGGAAAATGCACTAAGTCCCAAAAAGAGCGAGACGTCATCCGACCAACACTCATAATGGTCACGAAATCGCTGGGGCCGGGCCAGCGCCCGAACTCCCCTTGTGGCCTTGCCATGCCTGGTCATATGGAATGGTGTGCGCCGGAGGCCCGGTTTCGAATCCCGCCAGGGCCCGTCAGGTTTCTTTATTCCATCACCTTTACCCCTTTCCTTCCTCTCTGAGATAGGCTAAAAGAAAGGGCAAGTTAGGGAATAATACTTCATGTGTGGTAAACAGGCAACAACTTGTGTACAGCAATGTCTGTAATGACAATATTACTCAAATAGGGATTTCGTTTCCTTGAATTGCCAAGAAAAAAGCATGATAAACTCAGTGTATATAGTTTGATGTTCCATGTAATTTTGATTTCACTAAAATACTACAAGATGTACCACAAAAGTTAACACGGACCTGAATGCATTTGTTTCATATTGGAAGTGAGGGGGGGGGGGTTGACCATTATGATTGATGCCTGGCATTATTATATTCATGACAATAGCAATTCCTGCCATTTTGACATTAAAATACTTTTATAAATAAAGCCTGTTGCTATGTAAATGTGACAAAACTAAAAATTGTGTTACAAAACTCAATTTATTGTTTTTCATTTCACAAATTTGTGCACTCTTCAAAGAATATCCTTTTTAAGGACTCGTCTTATCGAGGACAAAATTGGCCGAAGTTGGTGAAAACACAATACAAACAGATTTCTGCAGATCGGGTTGTGTCATATTGTGGTTTAAAATGCATATTCACATGCTCTTTTTTTTTGATAAATGTAACGTTGGGCATTTCCCCTTATAAAGGGCCTAATTTGCATAATCTTATACGTAAATCGTTTACTGACACCGCGTCTTATTATATACCAAGCATTTTTGTAACACGGTTTATGAGGGGTGGTTGCCATCCCTCTCAGGAATTAGCACCCAATGCTTATGATTCGGTTCCAGTGGATAGCTGCGGTCCTTCTCTTCCCATTTGTACTAAACACAAGTACAAAAGACCTATAGTATGGTTGTTGTAATGAGTTTAAAGTCTGTGAGACGGCAATTTTCACAGACACAGTGTAATAGCCGAAAATCCAATGGTACTCGGATTTTCACGCGGGTTTCGGCTCTAAATGATGCAGAATAAAACTAGTTTATATAAATAGGCGTTTTAGAGCCATACCGGTGCTTATAATTTTTCAAAAAAAATGCACCATACCGTTATCTCATGTGGCACCTCCCCACACCCATGCACCCACCCATCCATTCGACTTTGAGGAGAGCATACTTAACCCCGTTGAGACATTCAATATTTTGTCCTAAAATGGACTGGGGGGAAGCCTACGAAATAAATCACCAGAAGCTTTTATTAAGTTTAGTACGTTTTTTATCGCAACGAGGTTAAAGTTCACTATAGGGGGTGGTCCGTCCCCTCCTCCGTAAGACGAGGGTTATATTGATTAAGATATTACATTGGAAGCAAAAAATTGTTTAACTTGATGGAAACATACTAACGTTATTTTCTACAACAAGGGAAGGGAAAAGTTACTTTTTTACCGTGCCATATCAATTTTACAAACTAGAATTTAGTGGTTCTCGGCTTGTATAATACATACAGGCAAACGGCACATACATACATTGTGGTACACACATATACCTAAACAACACAACAGTAACCTGTCAACAGTTCACACGATTGTCAATTATGTATGCACGACGAGGATATTAAGGTTGTGTTTAATGATCCATAGACAAAAACCACGTGACAGAGAGGAATTCCTACTCCTCAAACAACGTGGCCACGAAAGAGGGGCGATACCCTTTGTGGCTGGTGCAGCATTATCACTTTCTGTGGACTAGAGAGCTATAATCTGATTTTCCACATTTCTACTTAAATGATCCGGAGAAAGGAAGACATATAAATAACAACATGATTTCAATTAATTTTAGAATTATTGTTATCAGACGGCCAATTATTATGATTGGATTTGTCAAACGTGGCACAGTAGCAGTGTTTGTGAGGGGGCGGATTCCCAGTCCTTTATTATCCATCCCACGTTCTATTGTGGTTATATTCCAATCAATTAAACACACTGAACAAAACTCTAAGATATTTATTGGTGGGATAATTTAAAATGGTTGAGTAATAAATGTTGAATCACACCAAGAGAATGAGTTAATACAGTACAGCTTTCGAATGCTTATCATGGGCTGCAGTATTGTATTCAACATCTGCAATGTCAATATATTGTATAGGTTGGTTCAGAGGTTACGGCAAGCTGATCACGGCTGAGTTACATTTTCGGAAAAGATATTGAATCTTAGAATAAAACTAAATTTACAACTCACACATTGGTCATAAGCAAACTTAGTTAATTATTTAAATCCTCCCTTTCATTGTTTAACATTTGTGAAGTATTAGAGCTAAAAAAACCAAGTTTGTTTCCAGAAGACCGCGCGCTTTTTGATTGGAGCCATTTTAAAACAAAATTTCATTTTTAAATAAAATTTATGTTATCAGCATTTTATGACTATGCATGGGAGTGGTTACAACGGCGATGACTATCATGCATTGTAAGTATGCATTGGTAATGAACTCTCCGTCTTTGGTCAAGTAAATTCTTAATATGAGGCAATAAAATTCAAACAGTGATGTCATTTCGTCCCTATACACTAATTGTGTCTAAATGCATACAGCGTGAAAATTATTTTCGGTCTTTGGTCAACATTTTATATTCATCTCATATTTCGCCCTGTTTGCTTTGCTTGTTTTTTTACTTCATTTTTATTTTATTTTTCTATATTGAGAGTGTTTTCCCCTTTTTCTTGTTCATTGTAGTCTTTGATGTACACTTTATTTCTTATGGAATGACTTAAGACTTAACATGACTTAAAGTGACACGAGGAGATGTTTGAGGACACAAAGTTCTCTAAATTTGTACTTGATTGTTTTAGAACACCTACCGATAACGTTTTTATAAGGATTGGCTAACAAACATTTAAAGATATAGTTTTGAACTTGTGTGTGTCCTAATCAGCTCATAGAGGAAAACATGATTGGTTTCTGTCGTGCATGTCAGAAAAAATACTCACTATTTTTTTTATTAAAGAGTACGGCGTTTGGGGGCTTCTTCATTTCAGGTGATTTAAATCACTGGAAGCATTCTAAGTGCAAAACAAAAATGTGGGCGCACACCTTTCTGGAAAAGTCCTCGTGTCTCTTTAATGAACCGGGAAAGGGGTGCATGGTTTCAAATTTGCTATACAACCATCCTTGCAAAAACCTTACTAATTTGTAACAGAAAAGATATTGTTTATTTTAAACAGTAAAATCTCGACCTCGACGTCGTAATTAGAAAGAAAACATGATTTTCGAATAAAGCCTTACAATCTTAACAATCTCTTTACGCACTGTCAAATATCAGTATATCGTTTTCAATAAGTTTTCCTCGTTGGTCTAAAGTTTGTATTACCTGCAAAAAATGTGGTACAAATCTAACCTGCCAAAAGCTTTTAAGGCTATTCTTCATTCTAAATCTCTGAAAGACGATTTAATGATAAAGAATCTGGAAACGTTTATAACCAAGACGAAAAAGAATTGTGAATACACAAGCTACCCATCAGGTGAGATGAATTCAATAAAATAAATGACCAATAATAAAATAAAATGGTCATACTTTGAAATAAAGTGCTCAGGTCAAAGAGGAAAATAGTTTAACAAAATATGCACACTTACATATTTTATGGAATTTAAACTTAAAGCAATATTGGCACATTTTTGAAGAGCGCCCCCAATTTTCAAAATTGATATTTTTGCACAGTTACGTTGGTAATTGTCTAGGAAAACTAGACCTGCGAACAGAATGCTAAAAAATGCGTATGTATTCACAAATACGCGCTTTGTACTTGAGAAATTGGGATCCAATATTGGACTTAACGGCAGAGTGGAAATGCACGTTATGTCCGTCCATGATTGAAATACGTGCCACCTCGAGAAAATAACCTATAACTTTACTTGCCGAACTATTAAAACAACTAATGGATGAGCGCGAGCGTAAACACGTACATGGCGCTATTTCCCGGATATTTCACATTGGAAGGCCGTTTCCAGCAGCCGTTAAATTATTATCGGGGATCCCCGATAATAATTATTCTAGTACAAAATTCCTTCGTTTGTGACACATAGACATTTTCGAGCTTAAACCATTCACAGGTATAGTTTACTAGCCAGTTACCAATGCAACCGTGTAAAAATCTCCAAATTTTGAAAAATTGGGGGCGCCCTTCAAAAAAATGTGCTAATATTGCTTTAAATAATAATAATAATAAATAATATAGACTTCACCGGTAACTGTTTCTACAGTATGAAATACAAACGATGAGTTCCCATTCGCTTCTCTCATTTAGTAACAGTAAGTTGTCAAGCCGTTACTTCTTAACAACAAAACAAATCCACGTGGATAGGGAATCCCCGATTCATCAAAACAAACCGATACCAACAAATGACTTGCAGTGCGCGGGATATACCTTGCGGTTTTTCGATAATTTCAAGGACGTTTAATTCGAATACATAGTAGCATAATATAAAATTATTCTATTTGCAACATGAAAGCAATTCTCTTTCTATGTTTATATCTCGATCTCTTTGCTTCTCGTTATAATATAGATGTGATATAAATGCTGTTAACAAATCAGCAACAAAATCGCCTGTGTAGGAAATTCATATACGTCTGATGATGGCGCCCTTAATCCTCCAACATTGCATTTCTAGGATTCCTATATGCATTTTTTTATCATCATATGAAGGGTTTCCTCTGTGTATTGGAAATCTATAATCATGAATCCAATGGTAAATTCTTTTAGAGATAAAATTATGTACGTAAATATAATAAAAGCACAACATGTTACCTTTCCCAACACAGTGGTATATTGACTATTACAGTAAGAAGGAATTGTTTCCAAAACGTTGCACATGTGCGAAAAAAGGGGCGTGGTGGGCGCCGCTGTGTGTAATATCATGAATATGGGCGTATGATATGAGTGGAACAAGCGGGTGTGGTAAAAATTAGTCAATTCTTTTCTGGTCCACTTCGAACAATAGAGTCATTTCGACAAATGCTACCAAACGAGATAGGGGCTTTTGGGGAGCTAGCAGGTGAGCCTGTTTGGAATACGTGCTAAATGAAATCATCAATTAGTTCTTCAGTCATTACTCAGATATGTGTGTGGGTGGGATTGTATAGGCATTAATTATGGTACATCACATACAAGTACCATCGACTGGAGGTGGGTGGGTGTAAATGCACATAAGCAATGGCAAGACCAAGCGAAATCAAAACAATTGATTGGGCCGTGTAATAACAACCGGCAAGTAAGAGTATGCCAACCTCCAGAGAGTTATAAATTAAAAACTATACGTGCTTAGTGTATATCAGTTTTACTATAGATGCCAAGTTTGACAGTTCTACTACAATACTATATCATAGAGTCGACTTTAAGGAAGTTACACGGGCATAATCAAAGGCCTATACCACGGGCCATTCCGAAACTTGTGTTTGAATAAAGTAGGCCTAGGAACTGAAGGTAAGTCATGAATTCGAATGTTAAAATCTCTCTGTTTTGTGTTAGCTTTGGATGACACCGACCTTAATGGTATTGAAAATGTAACTGAACTTAGAAAAACATTTAACTGTGGTTAATAATATGTGAATTTCTTCTTTTATAATTAGTAGTTATTAATTATTATTATTAATTCTTATTTCTAACTACTATTACTAATACTACTACTACTATACTACTACTATACTATACTACTATATACTACTACTACTACGACTACTACTACTATACTACTACTACTACTGCTACTGCTACTGCTACTACTACTACTGCTGCTACTACTACTAACTATACTACTCATTACAACTACTCTACTACTACTACTCGTATATACTACACTTATTATTATTATATGTCGGTGGTGCTGTAATTAAACTATAAAAATTCAGTTCAATGTTATCAGTATCATTCATTAATTTACTTCTAATGTACTTGTTATTTTATTTTTGTATTATAGTATTTGAATGATATTATATGATTATTAATATATTATCTTATTATTAGTTTTAATCTATCGTTGCGTTCAGCTATCACACAGACTCTAAAAAAGTTATACGCCGGACAACTTTCCACAAGTAGCTACAAGTACGCGGTAATCACATTAGTGTAGTTTGTGTGTCCCCCGAACCGATAGTGCAACATACCACAGCCCCCAAAGCAAGCACGTCATCATAATTATTATTGGCAGGACAACACTCTCAGCCTGACTAGCTGAACAAGTATCCCATTACCACAAATGACGGTAACCAGCAAAGGGTGGGTGGCGGGGGCATGAGCCCATCCATGCTAATGAAACCATGAGATGGTCAAATAAGGACATATAGAGAAACAGCAAGTGGTAGTACTCCACTTCAAATCTTCCTACATGATAAAAAAATACAATGCATAACTAATAAAATGTAATTTTCTCAATGTTTTTTTTGTTGTTGTTATTAATATAATATTTTTGTTTGTTGTTGTGGTTTTTTCTTTTTGTAATTTTGTAATTATAGTATAATTATATATATATATATCTAGTATATATATATATATGTGCATCAGAACGGATTTCAAGATGCATATCCCCTCAAAAAATCAATTGTGATGCTTTTGTATTGTTTGAAACAAAAAATAATTCAGGCTGATTTGTAGCCCTACAATACAAATAAATTTCTTGACCGGTATCCTGCATGATCTTTTCTAAAGCATATAAGCCATTACCTATTTACTGTTGCAATGGCGTCTGCGTAGATTGCCCATTTCATCACACTACATCATCGCATGAATTCCTCCTGTAAGATTTCGTCATATGGATAATGCAATCGTTCCAAAATAAATATCAGACGTGATGTTGAGCAAGGACTTCCTGAGCAAGATGCTAGCATCTAATGAGCATTCTGAGGTTCCCTGCTCTGTGAACTATAACTAAGGCAATCCACAACGTTCACACCTGTTATGGGACTCGTTGTCAACCAAGCACAACACAAGGCACCCGTCTGTAGCAGACGCTAGATTATGACGTCCAACTAGCATAAATTCGGTAAAAGGTCAACTTCTCTTACCACCAACATGTCAGTCTATTTTCTGGGGCTACCCTCCTAGTGTGAAGTGTTGAAGGTTGGGGGTACCTATGTTTATGCTAAGTATTTACACACGTCAGAAAATAAACATAGCAACGCCATCTTGGTTTAACATTTTGTCGAGAAAATTCTAGACAAGCCTTTCAGTAATTTCTGCAAGTTTGCACCAATTTACCTCATTCTATGATTGGTAAATAAGAAATTACGAGTACCCAAGTACGCAATTGGCCCATTCATAGCCTGATCTGGTTGCTTCTGGTGTTTTCTGGACGGAATTGCTTTGTTCCGCTTGATATGAACACAATCTAAGGTAAAGGTCACCCTTCGCGTGGGTGATTAATTATTTATCGGCCTTTGTTCACTTCCATATATAGAACGGCTCGGCTTGTCTGCGCATGCTTACGTTACAACACACAAGCCGATGCAAGCTGGATAGGATATAATGCCAGAGACTGGGAAACCACCCATAGAACGTTTGCATGACTCATCCAGGTGACACACCGAACAGATCAAAGGAAAACCCTTTCATCCAACCATCTTTTTGACTGCGGAAGTACAAACAGCGGAAGTAATTTTTCATTTCATTTTTACAGAGTACGAAAGTGAAAGTACCTAGAGATATTAGAAGAGATTTACTGGGTATGTACCCAAATATCACGATGCCACAAGAAGACAACCAAAACCTAAACGATGTACTCACAACAATGGCGACTGGAGCAATTCCTGCTGAAGCAGAGGTGAGTAGCTGAGGGCATCCCTCATCCATCTAGGACATCAAAAATATGACATCATCTTTGTGTACTATGATGTAATCACTATATTTGCCAAAAGATGATTAATATTTTAGTTAGCTATCCTTTAATATAGGGTATTGACCTGTGGAACAGGCCTTTGGCAGATAAAATTTAGAATACAAAAGAAAAATGTTCCCGATGATGTTCAATATCTCCTTCTGGTCAACAGCATCACTCAGGCTTTAGCAATCTGGATGGATGACGATGTTGGCATCCATCCACGTGCTCTCGCATTGCGATAGAATTGAGGTACTATTTGCAATACTTTCGCTCGCCTGGTGCGATTGTTCAGATTGTAAAATACATACTGAAAAATCGATATAAACGTTTGCTGCCTGTAATTTCATATTATTTTCCAAACATATGTTGCACAACTCTTAGTTTTACTAGCTGCCTAAGTTGTAAAGTGACCCTGAAACCGCCCCCATACGGTCGGTTGCCTGCTGATCCTAAATTCTTGCACGCACGTGCCCCCTGCCAAATCAAAGTCATGTGAAACTTCCGTCGAATGGCGGATCTTGTCAAGCACTTTTGGGCGGAAGAGACACTTTTACTTTACCTTCAGCTTGTCCAACTTGGCTTAACTCTTGCTTCAGACTTGTAGTATGTAGTGCTGACACCGCTGTGGATGACTGGATGACTTCACCCTTAGTGAGCCGCTTAAATTTCTTATAAGCCCCCCTTATCTGAGTTGCTCCTCCCCCTTTTTCATTTACGGGACACTTTTTGTGACAATGTATCCGACACCTGCCAAGATAGTCAAAGTAGAGGCGGTGAGTCTTCTATGCCTGGAAAACATAGGTCTAACATAACTGGACTTCGCATGTCATGTTTATTCAAATATTGGTGTTATTTTTTCTATTTCTACAGGATTATACAGCTTCAGAGGACATCATGGATATCTCAACCTATGCTCCCAGTCCCCATATCACAACACACCAACATGCAATTCCAACGTCGGTAATCACACCGACATCCCTGAACAATGTCGGATGGCTAGGTGCCAACCAGAACAACAGCATTCACGGCGGCTCATTTGTTCCCCCAGCGGTCTCTACTACCCCAAACACCAGCTATTCTGTCGTTACCACCAGACCTAGCAATGGAATTTCAGTAGTGAATACCATCCCAAGAAACATTGGAGGAAGAGTAGCCGTTAACGAATTGGATCTGCTTAGAATTTCATCCGGCACTGGAAGGAGACGGATAAAGGATGATGAGGTGAGATTTTGTCAAATTTTGTTTCATTTTATTGAAATTTATATAGTGGAAGTATAAAAATCTTAACATATGTCGCAGTTTTCAATTAATTACTAAACAGGAGATTCGGGGGTTTGTGTAGGAAACCGGAGTAATTACATCACGATAGGATATTTGAAT
Source organism: Ophioderma brevispina (assembly GCA_023653785.1). NCBI lineage: Eukaryota > Metazoa > Echinodermata > Ophiuroidea > Amphilepidida > Ophiodermatidae > Ophioderma > Ophioderma brevispina. Next base: position 7,981 of record JAMKCH010009557.1, on the reverse strand, counting down.
ATTTCCATTAAATTGACTTCCACCGCAAACCTAAGTGTCCGGAACTGGTAAATGTTCAAAAAGTAGAAAGGTGAACAGCATTATGATATTGCAAAAGATGCAAAGAATCACGTTCACGTGTTATATTGCAAGACTTGCACAATCCGAGTAAAATATAAGACTTTGCAAAATCCCTATCAGTTAATTGTTCCTATTGTTGGGAATATTGAAGAGATATGGGCGAGTAGGATTTCCTGGAAATTGCAACAATCCATTTCCTTTAGTGACCTCGATCGCCAGAGGGCACCGGAAGTTGGGTTCTTGTCCTCAATTGTTTGTATTTATTTATTTATTAGGACATTACCCCATAATGCCCTTTCAACATTCCTTTCGGTGTATACATTCCATGCATTCCAGTGCAATGTACATGCACGCCTACACGTGCCATCATAAGCCTACATGTAAAGAAGACGGTAACACCCATAGGCTTGTTATAATGTATGCCACACCCTTGCCCTTATCTTTTTTATTTTCAAAATAAAGAAATGGTAGACACTTTTTGTTCCTGCATTTCATTTAAGTTGCGTCAAAATGTACCAAAGCTAAGTATTTGTGATAGCAAATGAATGTATACTCATTGGTGATTCATTTGTTCCGAGGTGCCTACCATTTTCTATTTCTAACATATGACAAATAATAGCAGTTAGTCAGTAGTCAGTAGCTCTACGTCTTGTCATGCCTGTTAATTGTTGGCCTAATTCGATAAGGAAACTCTTCATTACTGGTTAAGTCTATCAGGACCGGAGGAATAAATTTAACTAAAAAGGCTGCGTCATTTTTGACAAAAGTTTTGCACAGACTTTAGGCAGTGTGGGCCTTTACTGAAGAAAAGTTGGGGCCTATAGGATTTACTGATTAGTATGATAGATACTGTATAAATTGCTATCCTTCTCTGGAAAACTAAACACCGTCATCGAATATTTCCAAAGTAAATCTCGTCAGCATTTTTGCAGTCAAACGTTGAACATTGACCCGTTAAATGAATTACACGATCCTAAGTACTTTTGTCAAAATTTTGAGGTTATTAAAGTTTAAACACAAACTGACAAAACGTATACAGCGTACTGGCCTTACACAAACAAGTCGGTTTACTACTTGTTAAGAACTTAGGTTAATTCAAGGATGAAGTTCAAGGGCGTTTTATTTGGCATACAGTGATTTTTATACTCGAGAGAATAAACTTTTAATATTGTCGCTTAATTGTTAAATCCACACCAACATTGACAAAATATTTGCATTGGAACTAATATAAAAATACACCCGATTCGCGTTTTATACATGTAGAAAAATCGCCTCTTTTGTTAACTCTTGAAACAAATTATTAATAATGTGTTATTTTGCTCTTATTTCTTTAAATTGTAGCTCACACCAGAGGAGAGAGACAAGAGGCGTGTTAGGCGTGAGAGAAATAAGCTGGCTGCGGCTAAATGTCGTCAAAGGCGAGTGGACCATACAAATACACTGATAACAGTAAGTCACATGATTCATTATATCAGTTCTAGTATAAGTATCGGTATACATATATCACAAGACCTTTTAATAAATTCCTCAGCATATGACTTGCCTGGCCAATTTGCAATTGATTTAATCGTGTCGACTTCAATGTGTAGTATTGTCCTTATAAATTGAGGTTACTTTTTCACAAAAGGAAATTCGTATTGGAAAGTTGCCGATTTCATTGCGTTGTGGAAATGTCAGATCGTAGCAAATCGAGTGCTGCACGCTATTTGCATGTACATGTATACGAGGTCCCTGGCAAAGTCCCAGATTAACATTTACTTATGTTTCACATAATTATGTTGTGGAAAGATCACGCAAATGAAAACTATAGCTTTCCTTCAAACACCAATAGATTTGTAATGATTGTACGGTACCCCTGTAATACAATATGACCAGTCCATTGTGCGGTTTATCTGAAAGGTTCAGGGATAGAACAAGTTGGCTTATCTGTATGTATTGGGTTAATAAAATATGATAACTAATGATTACTTCAAATGTTTCAATCAACAGCAAACAGAAGACTGGGAAGAGAAGAATGCCACGCTGGAACAAGAAATCACTAAACTCCAACAGCAGAAGGAACAGCTCGAGTTTATCCTGGAAGCACATAAGGCCATGTGTGGTAGAAGCAAAGCTAACAAAGAAAACGACAACAACCACCACCACAAGCAGCAGTACATCAACCAGCCTGGATACCCCCGTGACAGAAGTAGTCACACCAACCAGTGTGTTCAACTCGTTAAGTACCTACGAAGTACTCGTACCCGGTGAAACATTAGACACTTCTAATGGGAACAGGGATGTAATAGGGAACAATTGTCAAGCAGATAATGGAATTACCATCAAGAAAGAACCAGGCGAAGATCTTCATAGTCCTGAAGCAAAAAGGACTTTACTTCAATTGTAAATGTACTCACTGCAATCAAATAATTCTGTACAAACTAATTGATTCAAGGGTATACGCCCTTTCTACCAGCCTTGATGTCATATTCCAATGTTAAAATATGTGGTTTTATTCCACACCAAATGGTGCATGAATGATAGCTTATTGTATTCAAGAATTAAAACTGCATTTTTTTGTATAAGCATGCAGTGTTGAAATGAAGAAACAAAATTCTTAAATTTAAGAATGAGTCATCCAAATTCTGTAAATCTGGCAAATGAAATGCAAGACTTTGTCAGAATTAAATGTTAGACGTTTTGATAAGAAATGTTAAATGATGTGTGAATCTGCAAGCTCATCTTGCTGGATCAATGTATTCAACATTTTTTTATTTATAACTCGGTGCACGAGTTGTGCCATTGAGATCAAGTTCAATTGTATATTTTGGACATTCCTGAATTACGATAATATTCCATTTAACCATCTTGATCAAAATTGCGATGGGATTTGATGGCTATTGTTAATGCATACATATTTATTAATACTATTTATTACTTTCACCCTTAATATATCGAGTAGCACATACAACTTTTCCATCAAATCTATTAGAAAATTCTCCTTTCACACCGAATTCATCACGTACACATATAAGTACTGTGTATTACTGTTTCCTCTTAGAGAAGTAATCTTTTGTTAAAATTAGATCAGAAGCTTGCTAATTCGATTGTTAAGTTATGGAATGGTTGGTACTCGTCATATCTATGGGTCGTTTTGTCATATCTATGGGTTGTTTTTGTCGGGATTCATAACAAGTGCAATATTCTACTTTGTAAATCATATTATGATAGTCATGATCAGGTTCATAATTATTTATTCAGGGAGAGAAGATGGTGAGGACGTGTTTTGTATGGAAGACTTTTGTATGATAATCTAGGGTGACATCTACGTCTGAATGTTTTTAATGGACGTGCGAAAAATAATATTTTAGCAACTCGCACGTGTGTCTCGAGCCATTTTACCTGCCGTGTGAGATATGCGACATTTTTTATAGTTTCTCACCCCCCCCCCCCACCCCCCCCCCCCCCCAAGTAACCCCCCCCCCAAAAAAAATAACCCCCCCCCCCACCCCCCCACCCCCCCCCCCCCCCCCCCCCCCCCCCCCCCCCCCCCCCCCCCCCCCCCCCCCCCCTCCCCCCCGAACTGGTTTGTGGTCAAATTAGAACTTTTTGATACATATAATATTAAAAATGAAAGTGCTGTCTGCCACTAGTAAGTATATTTCAGAATCATGCTTTCATCCGGAAATCGATGTAAAGGTTAAAACCACGGCGGACTGAAGTAGCAAACTATTAACCAATTATTTTCCTTTTTAAAAGCAAATGTTTGGAGATCTTTCAGGAAATCAAGTTAGATGAATCAGACGAGGGGCAAGCCTGTTTAAACAAAAAATTAATCCAAAAATAGTGCAGTAAGCAATACTTCAAATCGTAAGCGATTTGGACAATTGACGTGGAACGGCCATGGGGTGGTTCACCGGCGTGGTTCCATGGCCCATACACGACCCGCGTTCAGTGCAAGTTATTTATGTTATGTATACAAACATTTGTGAACTCCAATGGTTCTGGAATGAGGAAAAATCCTGTTTGATAACATATTAAATTTTCTGTCAAGGTTTTTGATTAGTGTTAAATTGATGGCGATATCAAAATGTTAGGCTTCTTTGCCGCCATCGCCTGATTAAGTATTCTCATGCCACCCCCGCAGTTTTGCTGCTCGCATTCAGCCAGGGTAGTACCGGGTAGTGACTCAGAGTAGTCACCTAAACTCATAGATAGCATCACCAGAACAATATGTAGTAGCGGATAATTTTAGAACTGCTCCCCAGCTATGTCAAAACGGTTGTTGCACTTTACAATGTAAGGGGATAAACTTGGAGGAAAGACAAAATGTACTTTCCTTTTTAGTAAACATAATTCAATTCCAATGGGATCGTCAATACTGTCTCCTTTATGTGGCTCAATAAGCCGATTTTAAAAATATTTCAAAATATTTGAAACTTGTAAACTCGTTATTTATATTTCTGTCAGCACAATTGAAAGAATTGTTATTATGTAAATATTTTTGCATCCTATTTTAGCGGAAAAAGTTGCATGACCTTGATTTTGAAATGTTATCCAAAAAACTAATTGGGGCATAGCGATATAGTTGTTTGTGCATTTTAGCCTCAAGTGATGACATTTTCATACAATACTCGCCATGACTACCGTGTTAAATGTCAAACATTATAAACCCCTCCTCCCCGCTCTATTATTCTTTACGTTTTGAAACTCGTTCCCTGTCAGTATTTTCTTTGTGAGGTTAGTTAATAGAACTAATTTCAAAACAATAAGCATACCCTATTTAATTAAGTATAATGTGTGAATGTTTTTCACACAGTCACCATTATAAAATAGAGATTTTATTAATCATATTATATTTATTATTTATTTTATAATGTTACGGTCAACAATTTGTTTCATCGAGTTTTAATTTTGCGGCCTTTTTAGCTACATCCCGCCAGTTTGAATTAAGTTTTCACGAATAAAAGCAATTCTGTAGTAGTAGGTATTTATTTTTCAACTGCGTGACAAAACTTTAAGTAGAGAAGAACTTACACACTGAATGTCAACAGAAGTTTGGTTCCTTGTGTTTTTCTTTACATTTTCTATACTTTGAATAGTTTCTATAATTTAAGCGTATTCACAACACACTGCCACTGGTTTCGATCAGAACTTATTTCTTAAACCCTGGAAAATTTCCGATAGCATAATAGATAATATTAATGTCCGAAGTGTAGTTTCTCGTGTGGATAGTTAGTAAGAAACCACTCCCTATGTTATAGATATAGTCTAGCAATTACGCTCATACGAGACTTTGGCTAGCCTGTGTTATACCTAGCCTGCACAAGCTTTATGCCGTGTTATAGCTAGCTTAGCATACGCTTATGCCTATATTTATGCAGCCGTGAATATGACAATGCAATGTTATTGCTAGCTTTGCATATGATATGTCTATGTTATAGCTAGCATAGCATTCGTTCACGGCTTCGCCTAAAAGAAAATTGTATTGCCCTTAAATCGGAAAGTTCGATTCGCTGGCAACTTCCAGCTCAAGTACACCAAAAATGAATCATTTTGAAAGGGTTCGTCAATTTTCTCCCAAATCGACCAATTTGGAATATGGGGGGGGGGGGGTGACAACTCGTACCAAAACGCTCGAAAACCGTTTTATTCGGACACTGGTCATCAGAAAAGGGCAATACAAACACTGTATGGCGGCTATGTATGAAATAACAAGCAAAAATTACAAATATTTTCTGTCAGGGCTGTCATCAATGTGATCATATAACGATGAGCGTTAGGTTTAGATGATTAGAAATATTGAAGAAATCATTGTGTCGATGCCTATACCCATGTATCAGTATCTAGGGTGTACTGGTTAACCTGTATTTAGGGCTAATGATGTCAAGTAGTTATTAAAAAGATAATACACGACTTATGCATCTGAACTGTCGAGTTTCTGTCCAATGAAATATGAATAAATATAAAAATCAACCCCGTGTCAAACTTGTTGATATTGTGCCAGCGAATCGAAACATTTAGATAATGTCTATTCTAATAATACACATGTATATCAAATCACATCATCTTATATATATCTATGCAAATTTAGACAACATAAATACAGGGCGAGTCAAAAAAACTTGACCTGATTGTGTCCGCCATTTTGAATTTTAAATAAGGTATATCTAACACACGTGTATCATCGGAAGCCTCATTACTATCTTTAATTTGACTGACAAAGATAAGTCCAACGATAAGTGTGGGCCGAGCTACAGTCTTTTGTTCAATTTGGCAGCTTTTCCCTATATCCACGGATTCCCATTTGCATGCGCGGCGGCCAACTAAGCAAAGACTCCCCAAAATGATACGGGTATGTCTATGTTTATGGTAATAAAAGGTGAGACTTATCAGGTGTAAAGCGAGATGATAATGGCTAACTTTGATTTGAAAACTTTTTCAAGATTTGACATATTTGTCTACAATAGACAATACTTTAAACCTCAAAAACGTTGTCACGGTGTTTGTTCTTCAACGGTGTGATTCATAAACTCTCCAAAAAACTGATACATGTATCAAGTTAATTTTTTCTTCAATGATGTTGTAGTGAAGAGGGCGTTAGAAAGTTAAGGGGCATCGATGGTAATGTGTGATTGAATTTTGTGGGGTTAAACTAGCGTCACATAAATTTATATGACAGTCACAGAAATAGCCCAATTTCTTTTGGACACTGATTTTCTTCGTTGAACGTCGTTCATGGAAGGAGCGCAAGACCGATTCATCAAACGAAAGTAGCTCGGTCTATAAATCGTATTCAATATGACGTGGTGGACAAGATGCATACCTTCCGGGACACCATAAATTAAAGTGTCAATCGATCCATGTTTAGCGATGCACAGGGATCCTTGACATTTGAATGTATCAATCAGTCCTGAGGTCACAGTGGACACAATTGATAACCGCAGAAATGTGTACGGAGGTCAGAAGGCATGGATTTGAACAAACACAAAAGACACGGTCCTTGCTCTTTGATTCCCCACACAAAAAACGGTGCAAATCAGTGATGTTTTTCGCTATGTTAAAGTATAGAGGATTCATGTTCAAACTGGCAATCTATGCACTAACCGTGGTCTTCGCTTTCTCCACACAGATACAGCTACTGCAACAGACTTTGTTACAGATAAGATGTCCCTTATGATTTGGTCAACTTAAAATGATGTGGGCTCTAATTTGTCACGCCCCACGCATTATTTAAACACGCTTTTTCACTTTCATCCTGGGTTTTTTCAACCCCAAAATATCTTATAATTATACCATCTGAGGTATGAAGTAGAATTTAGAAAACATTTCTGCAATATTTGTAAAATGAAACAACTTATTAGGAGCCCCAAACAACGAACGTGTTTCAAAACGTTTTCTCCCAACTGGAGAGGTCAGCGCTGCAACGTTGTTTTAATGTGAAAGGAAAAAAAAGCATGCAAGCGTGACTGCTGTCTCACTGTATGTTAGTATTGGAATGCGCCTATCTTGTCCACCAACCAGGGCTGGCTATGAATACGGTTATACCTACCCGATGCCCCCGATTGTGATGATCTTTGCAGGAAAGTAAAGATCAGATGCTACCACATGTGTTAGACGTATGTTACTTAAAATTCAAAATGGCGGGCACAATCAGGGTCAAATGTTTTGACTGTCACCCTTTCTATGCATTGCATAAACAAAATTTAAATAATTGAAACCAGTATCAAACAGGATCACATAGTAAAATGGTATTATGCAAGTGCGTACACAGGGCATGTGATTTCTTTAAAAATACTAGTAAGGATATTCCTGTTTTTGAATCATGCACCCATTAGACATTCATGTTAATAAAAGCTTTAATTGCGTATATACACACACATTTGGGGGACATGCTCGTACATGGAGGATTGGCCCGGCGTACCTTTATTTGTCAAATTGG